>VWYP01007391.1:0-42588 GCA_013400435.1 Pycnonotus jocosus | reverse complement strand
CTCCCGCAGCGCCCCCTCGCGGCAGTGGCGCCGCACGGCCGCAGTCGGGCTCGCAGCACAGCCCCGAAAGGGCGCACGGGCGAGCGAGCGGCTGTTCCTTGCAGCAGAGGCGTGCGGCCGACCGGAGTTTCCCACAGGGGATGGCCACCTACCTGTGTCAACACAGCCTAGGAGCCAAATGCTTCACTCTGAGAGGCAGACCTGGCATAACCACTTAGCCTCGAGGTGCTCAGCTCAAGGGTGCACGCTTGGAGACCATCAGGGCAGAGCGGGTGGCAGCAGCTGGCGCTGCAGAGAAGTGCCTGGTTCTTCAGCCTATATGATGATCGTTGCCTTTTCTGTGGAAGTTTCTCCACCTAATCAACCTGCAGAAAAGCAGGCTCTGAAAAGCTTCTTGTGCCCAAGTTGCTCATCACGTGCAGTGTGCACTTCCTGGCAGTTCTTCATATTTCCAGGCACTCACCTCTCTGGACCCTTCTAGGGGTTCCCACGGTGACCCTCGGTAGCAGCTGCAGCTCTTGTCACCTTCGCATATTTCTTTAAAGCATAAGGTCACCTTTAGAGAAGGACACTTCCAAAACTGGGATGGAGGATCGACATCAAACTTGGTACATGCTGGTTCTACTTCCTTGCGTGACAGCTGCCTACTGCAAAGGTGGCTGTCTTCCCCAAACCATAAATAGTGCTAGAGTTACCAATCAAAACAACAGGTAGTGTAGAGAAGACTTAGAGATCTTTAGAGTTTTTTCTAAGCCTTCTGCATGGTTAATTCAGCCCACCTAGGCTGGATACGGAGTCTTCATCCTAGCATCCCTCCAGCAGGACACTTGGGACTGCAAGAGCTCCCCCATAGCTTCTGTACCGCAGACCACCAAGAGAGTTTGAAGATCTGGTCCAAGTAGAGGGTTGTAGTTCATCAGCTATTTCTATCATTATAGGTAAAAAAGGATTTTTGTTTTTTTAGTTTGACAATAATGACCCTTGTTATTTCTAACTGTTTATCAACAAAGAGGAACTAAAAGAGTAGTTAGTGTTAGCTTTTATTGTCTCTATCAATCCTGTGTATGAAATACCTCAAACAAGTGTGGGTCCAAGGTCAGTTTGCGGTGCACACAGTCTGAGCTGGGACTGCTATGCCACAGAAACACAGCTTGTAACAGCCTCAGTGGCTCATTAATAGAAGGAGAAAGAGATCAAAGACACCCTTTTGCTCAGACACCTCCAGGCTCACCCTTTAGAAGGGATGGCAAAGGTGCTTTAAGCAAAACTCGTCCTCTCTGAACTCCCCCTGTGCTGAGCCAGTGCCTGCACACATCTGGGGGTGATGCACCAGCCAAACGAAGGCTCTTGCCCTGCTCCACACTCCATGGGGTGATTCACCAGTGCTGCTGGGCAGACACCATGTCCGGAATTACAACAAGGGAGGCAGCCAGAAGGGAATGTTAGTGATAGAACCACACACTGTGCCTTGCTAGATAGATTGCTGCTGCCTGGTTATCCTGACACGGGGGCCAGCTCAAGGCAGCACTGGCTGGGGCTGCCTGCACCTTGTCCAAGTGCTGAGAGCTGCCAAGTGCGAGTGCAGCCCCAGCTGGGCTGTGGTAGAGGGCCATGCCCTGTGGTAAGGGAATGCAGGTGAAGGAGTGTCAGGGGTGTGTTTCTGGGCTGAAGAGCCCAGCACTGATTTCAGTGCAGAAACAACATGGCGAGAAGCCTTGCCAAAGAGAGGGGAGCAGGGAGCAGGACTGTGAGCCTGGCCAAAATGTGGGCAGGAGGAACACACTACTCTTCTGGTCTGGCATGGCCCTTCTGTACCATGTGCTCAAGATCCAGACTCTTGCCCTGTCCAGAGCTTATTGTGTATTTCTTATTTTGCAGCTCTTAAGAGAAGGTTGTCACCCTTTCATATATTCATATTAATGTCTGTATTTTTAAAATTATTTTTGCAGCACTGTTTTACATCAACAGACACACCCTATAGCATTTGTCATGGAGTTCTTCCTGCTCTTGGTACACTTATTTACTCCAGAATTATGTAAAGAAACCTATATTTGGCCCTGTTGCTTTTTTTTTAGTGCATACCTGCCATGTGGGGAGGTAGAATTTAAACCTTCAGAAGGCCCAAACCAAGGCCATGCTTTTAAAAAAAATTATCTTATTTACCAGAAAGAGAGGCAGAGAAAGGCAGGATGGGATTTAATCATGCCTAATTATGGAGCGTAATATTGGATACATGGATACAATATTGTCATGGGTGCTTTTTTTCTGCCCAGAAAAACAAAATTCTCCTTAAAGAAACAGCTGTGTCCTGCCTGCAGCCTGCAGAAGAATGGCATTAGTCACGTGCAGTCCAACACGTAGCACAATTGTAAAGTTCTCTCTGTGAGACTGACAGGAGCTATTCACATCAGCCCCCTCCACCATCTGCCTGAATGGCAGGCTGTGGGGTGGCAGCAGCCCCCCCGTGCTGTCTCTGCATGGCCTCAACACTTACTGCCTGCTCAAAGTCTGTCCCCAAGTGCAGAAAATCAGGGACTGAAAGCAAAGAGAGGATGTCACTCAGGTCAAAGCAGACTGTCAAGAGGGGAAAAAAAGGAGAGTGGGGAAAGAGTCCAAGCTTCATCTGCTGGAGTGCCAGGCTGCTGTTTTCCTGTGAGCAGAGGTGTTAGTTTCAACAAGAAGATGTGGAGGACGAGGAAAGGGGACAACTGGATAGCATGAGAATGCAGAGAAATTCCATATTCTCTTTCCCTGAGCTTAGAGGACTCCGCTCTGGGGCAGGACTAGGCTGTGTGAGTGTCAGTGCCAGGGAGAGATGTCCCTGCTGCTGTCTGCAATGCCTGCGTGCTGGGGTGCAGGAAGGGATGCCAAGGCCTTTGGCTGCACCCCTGTGCACACACTGTCAGACATCCCTTTCAAATGAACCTGCAGGCTCTGGAATGGTCAAGCTTCCATCCCAGGCTGGGGCCAGGCTCTAAGCCAGTTTTGGATCCTGAGTGCCATCAGTACCGCACCACCTTTCTCCCTCATCTCTCTCCCCCTCCACACACTTTGAAGGTAGATGGACAGAGATTCATTCTTATCCTATGACCTTATTTCCCTTCTCATTTACAGACAATGACATTTCTCCTCATGACAGGAATTCCTGCTATCAGTTCCTGAGGTGTATGGCTCAGAATTATTGCAATCCTTTCCTCTCCCATTGCATTCACCTTTAAGGTGACCCAGTTCTTGCAGTATGATGTTAAATAACATCTTCCGTTTTTATGCCATCAGTGCCTCATTAACATCTTTCCACTTCAGTCACTGTCAACAGGTAATCTAAAATCAGGATCCCCAAGGAAGAGCTTTAGTGATCTTCCTCCATCCCAATACTACTCCTCTCCAGGCCAGTACTTCTGGTTTCACCATGAATTATCACCACCTCCCCTCAGGTTCTTGGCTCTCCTTCTCAAATGTGAAGACAAGGCAGAGGTTCAGGAGGCAGCACGTGAGTGAAAACAGATCACACAAATGAATTATCTTTGCTTTTAACTGCTCATAGTGGATTGGACAAAGAAAACAAACAATTCACCTGTGGCCTGTCTGAGATGTTCCAGCTAACTGTTTAATATTTCAAAACAGATGGAGCCCCATTTTCTCTTTGCTTCAAAGTCCACATCCATTAGGCTCAACAAGGAGTAACAGATCTGTCACCCAAATGGGGAAAAATAGTTAAAAAAATTATAAAAGAATGGATATTTATTTTTCACTTCTCCTCCTCTGTATCATCTCTGTACTGCTTAGTTCTTCACTGAGCCTTTTGCTTTACCAGCATGATTTAGGTGTTCCTCTATTTGAAATGCTCATGGCACTTATGAGGGAGGGATCCCTACACTGGGTAATGGTGTGCATTTTGGTTAATGGGTGTGCTTACATGGCCCAGGATAACCTAATGCTACAATACCTTTGCTGAATGGGCCCTTCAGCCAGGAAATAAACTTTGTCAGATTTTGGTGTAGAAGTGACTAAAAGTTGACATTGCTTACAATTAGTGACACTTTTAAAAAAACTTGCAGCTATTTTTTTGCTAGAAAATATTCTTTCCTCTCTTCTTCATTTAGTCTCAAAGGAAAGACTTCATTTTAGGAGAGGCCTGGCTGCAATTTTCAATGAATGGATTTATTTTTGTGCTTTACTTAAAAAAAGGAGTTAGAAAACTTTACATACCAAAAATTCCCAAGAAGACAGCTGTCAGGAGGTGACATGTCGGATATGAAGTAGCTCTCCAGCTGGTCCCTGTCTGCATGCTGGGAAGGCATGTGGAGACATTTTTTCAATTGCTGTACTAGTTTGACATGTTCACAGTGGAAAATGATGTATCATTCTTGAGCCTTTGCTTGGTGGACACTTCAAAGTGCATTGGATCCTCATAGAGGAGTGCCCTATTGTTAATTGTTCCTTTCACATGTACATTGGGATGAACATGGCGAGAGCAGCGAGGAACAAAAGGGCTCCGGTGGCCTCTTAGAGAAAACCCCGTGCAGCTCAACCTGAGTCTGACCTTGAAAGGGTGGGTTGCTCTGGTTTTTAAATCCTGCTTGCTGGTTCATTCCTCTCTGGCACCCCACTGTTACCAGCTGCAGGGGAATGGGACGGCAGAGCAGTGAGCTTAGCAAGATGTGGGGACGTCCTCCACCCTTGCATGTGGTGCCCAAAAAGCCACATTCTGCACAAGCATCCTTCTGGGAGAAGATAGGCATGGCTGTAGTGTAGCAGCTTGGAAAGGGCTTCTGCAGTGAGTGTATTGGAGATGCTTGTTGTTATCCCCAAATAAGCAGGCAAGTCACATCCACCCTCCTCAATCCACATGACACTCAGGCCCAGAGCACAGCCCAGGGTTCTTCTGGAGCTCCCATGATTGGATGTAGGTCTTATAATACATGGCAGGAGTTTCCCAGGCCTTTCAAGATATAGTTCATTAATATCCTGAGATAATCTTTGACTCTCAGGCACCTGTCACATATCTCTCTATCTCTCCCTTTCCCCGCCTTGGGAAACCAAGTACCTCTAGTGGGAGACTTCACTGTGAAATGTGGTGTCCCAGGCTGGGTTTGAAAGCTCAAGCACAAAAGGCAGTTTATTCCTGCAAAGAGAGACATGATGTCTTGGTGTGCATCTCTTTCAATGAGCTAGACAAAACTTCTCCCTGTAGCCTCAGCTGCACAGAAGTGTCTGTGCAGGCCTCACAGACATTAGGAGGAGAGAGGCACACCTGCAGCTTGTGAATCAGCCACTGTGTTACAGTCCACCTTGGTGCCAACAGCTCTGCAGCACATTCTGTTGCATGATGTCCTGACCCCAGGGTCTCCCTAGACCAGAAACACCTCAGCCTGGGCACCACTACATGTGGCTTAGGCCAGACTGAGAGGAAAGGTGTGAATAGGGATGAGTGCACCAATGCAGGGCTCCTGAAGAGTCATCCCTGAGGCCTGTGCCCAGACTGTCATAGAATGGCACAGTCTGGATCTTGGCTTCCTCTGATGAAAATTGGATAAATAGAAATAAAGTAAAATAACAGTCAGTAAAATACTTGTAAAATGTGGCTGTTTTCATCCCTCAGTGCTCAGGCCTTTGATGCCTCATGTCAGTAAAGCAGATTTTACTTCCAAAATGTCTTGGACTTCAGTCCCTGCTTTCCTCAGCTCACATCTGTGTTTGGTTCAGAGCTGGTAGTACTTCCCTGATGATGAGTGCACAGGTCCTATGCCCCTATCCCCTATCCCATCCCCCAGGGACTGGATAGCCAGCGCAGCAAAGCTTCTTCAGCTGTGGGAGGCAGTGGGTGCTGGCTAGGATACAGGCTGCTGCCAGCTCTTTATCATCAGGGCACACCAAGGGCAGCTCTTCTGCTCTCCTTTTCCTCCAGCTCTAGGTTTCACTGTGCTTTTAAGTAATTGTCACCCCTTAGGGACAAGCCTTCGAGAAGGCAGAGGGCCCGCATAACTCTGGATCAGTAAAGGAAGCAGCTCAATTAGCATTTCACACGCCTTTTCTTCCCTCTCTTCTTACCTTCCCTGCAGCGGGCATGCTTTCCCCTTAAAGGATTGTCCTGTTTCTGCTCCTTGCCAGCGTTGGCAGGGTGACAGTAGTCGAGTGTGCAAACTTGTGCTATTGTCCCCAGGCCAGGGGGAGTCATGGAGACCCACTAATATGACACAGGAAAATGTTTGCTGATGGCAATTCTATGGGCTTTGTCTAACTCTTTCTCCATCATGACGACTCGATTTAAGTCTCTAACTGTTTGACTACAGATGCAAGAGTACTATCCAACTCCATCCTTTTGTTCGGGTAGTTTGAATGGGTAATTCAGCTTTTGTGTAACTCAATTGAGGGGGCAAACATAAAGACAAGATTCTTGAGCGCTCAAGCTCCCTTTCCATGGATATCTGCACATCTCTTTAGAGATTTGTTCCTTTCCTACCTTTTTCTGACATCATCCTCCCCTTAAAAAAAAAAAAGGCATTAAAAAAAAAAAAAACAACAACCAACCTCTGATGGGGAACGGTTAAAAGTAGGCTAGTCCAGTCCCCCATATTATATTGTCCTGTGCCAATGAAGCATGTTTAGTATCAGCCCCCAGACAGCTTTGGAGAATGCAGAGAAAGGGTTGTCCAAACTTTCCTAACTGATCTTCAGCATTTTTGTTTTGGATTGTGTAATTTTTAAATGAAAGGTTTCCATCGGGGTGAAGGGGATAGGGAGAATGGTAGAAATCATGGGGAAATGATTGTATTTATTAGCTGTCTTTCTGCGGCTGTCCCCATGGAGACAATTTGTGATGGCAAAGAATGCAAGGAGGGGAGGCTGATGCCTGATTGGGATGCTTTGTATTTGGCAAAGTGGCTTCTGATTGGCCTGGGAGAGCCCCGAACTCGCTGGAGTCGATATTCATTCAGCTTGCTCAAGTGCTTGCTAAACTACATCCAAACACTGGCGGGCCCAGGCTGCCTCCGCCGAGGTTGGCGGTGTGTAACCTGCCTAACGAGATTAGCGGGGAAGGCTCTCTCTCCTCTGCAGCAACGCAGCCGCCAGCACCGGTGAGAAAAGCTGCCGCACGCCGGGTGAGTGTCCGTGCTTGCTCAGAGGGCGGCCACCCCGGCTTCTGTCCACCCCAGCGCTCTCTAACAAGATTAGGCGCTGAGCTGGCTGGCACTTGTGAGCCGCTCCCCGTGCCGGTGTGTGCTGGGGCAGCAGTGCGGGGCGGTGGGCTGCGGGCACGCGTCCGCTCCGGCAGCAGTTCTCCTGCACCGAAGCGAGCTGACGAACAACTTGTTTGAGTGGCTGAGAAGTTTGACATATTCCCCTACTGTCCCTCCATTTGCTTAGCGCTGTTTGAACCAAAGATTCTTGCTCAAAAGTCTGCCTGTCACGTTTCTCAGGTTTGCCAAGGTGTGTCTGAAGAAGGATTATAAACTTTTCATGGGAAACTCTGCACGGTGCATTCAGTGAGATGGCATCGGACAGCGAGGTAAAAACTCTACTGAACTTCGTTAACCTGGCTTCGAGCGACATCAAAGCGGCTCTGGATAAATCAGCTCCTTGTCGCCGGTCAGTTGATCACAGAAAATATCTGCAGAAGCAGCTCAAGCGGTTTTCTCAGAAGTACTCGCGGATCCCACGGTGTCACCCCAGCAAAGCCCCTGAGTGCGGCTGGCGCCGGGGGGCAGAGGACCGGGCCCGCGGCCCCCAGCCCGAGGCACCTGACCCCAGCCCCCACGGCGGGACTGCCGCCGAGAAGGCGATGCGGACAGCCGAGGCAGAGGACAGCCTCACCGGGGAAGGGGTTTTGCAGGAACAAAAACACGAGGCTGCCCGACCGGACCAGGTGCCCATGAGGAAGCGACAGCTCCCCGCGTCCTTCTGGGAAGAGCCACGGCCGGCCCAGAGCTTGGCGGCCAGAGCCTTTCCTGCCAGCCCCGAGGGGCTCCAAGCCCCCAGAGACCCTCCTCCCTATGAGGGGAAGAAAAGCAAGCGGAGCCCAGACGCCGCTGGCCCGGAGAGCCCCGCTGACACTGCGCCACATGCCGGGGACAAGGACCCCGCCGGGGCCCTCTCGGGCCGAGTGGGTGCTTGGACCTGCTGCCCCTTCCCCTGCCCCGGGCCAGGCGTGTACCAGCCCCCGGGCGCGCTGGGCCCGTCGCCCTTCCAGGGGCTGGGGCTGTGGAGGAAGAGTGCGGCCACGCTGCCGGCCGAGGTGCCGCCCTTCTGCAAGGAGGCCGATGGCCCAGGGCAGAAACTCTACAGGCCCATGGTTCTGAAACCCATCCCCACCAAGCCCGCCATCCCCCCACCCATCTTCAATGTTTTTGGCTATCTCTAGCGGGGCGGGTGTGGGAGTCATGCCGAACGCGACAGCTCCTGAGGGGGGTTTGCAAGGCCCGGTCAGCCTTGGGGCATGAGCTGCTGGCAGCGCGGAGCGGCAGGCCAAGCAGGCCGGCGATCACACCCTCCGCCTGCCTCGTGGGCGGGCTGCAGGGAGATAGTAACTGCTGGGAAGGTACTCGGGCTGCAGGGAGTAGTAACTGCTGGGAAGGTACTCGGGCTGCAGGGAGTAGTAACTGCGGGGAAGGTACTCGGGCTGCGCTTTCCTCTCCGTGCACGGGGGCAACTCGGGAATAAACCTTGCGAAGCCGGTGGCAGTGCAGCATGAGGCACACCGGGTCTCTTTCATGGATGGGCATTGTCTGAGCCGCGGCGAGCGGGGCTGCGGGCCATTCATAGCTGCACTTGTAACACCTAGGAGATCTTCCTCCTTGTGGGAACATCTTTCTGGGGCTGCCCTGCGGCAGCAGCAGTGAAATGGAATGAATTAAACACATGCAAAGAATTTTTGTACTTTAATGTAATTCCAGAGAAGTCAAGATATCCAGGTCATTTCATTTTGCATGCAAGAGACTGGAAGGATGGTATTTGATATAAAGCCCACTTGTGATCGATTTAAGCTCTTGTTGTATGTGAATACTGAGAGAATTAAAAAAATAAGGGAAGAAAGAAGGTAATTTTATTTTGGTGATTCTGCAAATACAGTCTGTTTAGTTCTGCCCCACTGGGTAGACACGGGTTTGATTTGCAGCTGGTGGGGAGATGAGGGCTGAAATTTCTGCCTATTCAGATTGATATAAATCAGAAGTAATTCTTCTGGGGCTAGGATAGTAGCTAGTGCTAAGCTGGTGCAAATGGAACTAGGATGAATTTCCACATCAGGAATTGCCCTGCATCAACAGAATAAATGAGGAATTGTATTAGTTTAATACAAAACCATTAGGTGTGATGGAAGAAAAAACTGAAAGAATAGACTGCCTTGATTTCTGGTTGAGAGACTTTTATTTTGCCGATTTTAAGATATTATCACTAGACTTGGCTGTAAATGTTTTGCCTAGTATTTTCCTAATTTTTTTTAACAAATTGGCATTGGAGAATTTATTAGGAAGTGTTTTAAAGTTAGGTTTCTCTATACCCATGGAGAAAGCGGTACTAAGACACAGAACATGAGATATAAGAGGTTTAATACTCTAGGCTTATGTATCTATTTGGTTATACTGGAGTAAATCACTGAAGTCAAGAGAAATATATTTTGGGAGGAAAAAGGGCCAAAGAATGGACACCCATGACCTCCCAGGACCTGGACCTGCTGTTGCTGAAGCTAATGGGAACTTGTCCCAGGACTCAATAAAAAGTGGCCTGGATTGATTTGGTCTCTGACTCTCATAGCTCTCTATGACTCGTGATATCTCTGCAAGGGGAAAAAACAGAAAACATTTAATTTGAGTGCATTGCAGTAATTTAAAAATTATCATCTGAAGCAATTGTAGAGTATCATTTTGTGTCTTCTGATGGCCTTGCTATTATATAACCAGGTTGCAACTTTTATTAGGCAATGAACTGCCACTGGGATTAGCTCAGTTGTTTGGAGCCTGGTGCTAATAATGCCAAGGTTGTGGATTTGATCCCTGTGTGGGCCATTCACTTAAGAGCTGGATGTGATGATCCTTGTGGATCCCTTCCAACTTCTACTCCCAGGCCAAAAGTGGTTTACTCTTTCCCCAAATCTCACATACTGCACCAATGTTCACTTTTATGAAAATTATGTCTGTGATGTGTTTGTAGTGCAGGCGAACAGTAGAAATAGAGATGGCTTTCATTGCTTTCTCCCTGCTATGGCACTTGATATATATCAAGCCAGTATAGACTATACCTGTAGGGGAGAGAGCAGGAAATGTCTTTGGTAGCACATACCTGTAGCTACATGCAAGGCATGAGGTGCTAAAGAGCGAATCTAGGGGTTAAAGGCATCAGGTTAGCTCTTGATCCAGAAGTGAAGATAGGAACATACTTAGATGCCTTTCCCTTTTTTGGAAAAAATCCATGAGGAAATTGTCCCTCTCCAGAAGGAAAGTAACAGAAACCAGAGCCATTGAAGTTAAAGGTAGGAGAACAAAGGCTTTTAATTTACAGACCTGTAGGCAGGGAATTTTTTTACATGAAAATTAGGGGCTTTTCTCACATCCATAGCTCTGTGTCGTGTAATCCAGATGCAGCTAGATGCTGAACTCTCTTTCAGTGCTATCAGTGCAGAGCAGCCTCCTTGGTATTGGTCTGGATTTCCATCTGAGTGGCCAGACCAGGTCATGGAATGAACTACTGATATTGCAGTAGTTGCTGTGCTCAAGTGTTCCTCCTTGAATTCATTAGGGAAATTTCAAAGTGCTGTGGATCACACCAGAATAAGGATTTCTATAAAAATTAAAATACTTGGCAAAGTGGATAGCTTCTGTATAAATTTTATTTCTGAAGAAATCCAGAGAAAGAAGAGAGTTAAAACCAAATTTCTATCTTTTGAATATGAAACTCCTAGGCTTTTTTTCCTTCTTTAAAATTCCTTTTTATTTGAATGTATATTGCTGCACATTTTCCATGTAGTAGAATAGTGTGTTTTAAAGTTATGATGAAGGATTGAAACAGACCATTCTAAATGACCTCTGATTCAAATATTTTTGCTCCTACACTCAGATTTAAACTAATGTTACTTTTCCAAAATCCTTTGTGACATGGAAATTCCCCCCACCCCAGCCCAAGGCAGGCAGTGGCCCTTGCTGGGGCTTTGAACTGGAGCAGCAGTGAAGTAAAACACAAACGAACAGAAGACAATTGTTAAGTATATTCAAAATCCCTGAATGGGGATGTGTGAGACTTTCCAAAAGGTTTGCAAATAATAGCAACTCTGCCTCCTCTCTAGCAATACTTATTGTTCTCTCATCCCTGAGGTTAACAACAGAATTATTAATTGTTCAAACTTGGATAGATTCAGAATTTTCCTGGATATTTTTGTGTTTGGCTGGTTGATGGTTGATATTGCTGTTCAGGACAGCTGATAGTCCTTAAGTATCTACTTGTTTATTCATACTTCGTTTGAAAGATGGAAACATAACATTTGAGAGGTGCTATTTTCTAGAACAGTGCAGATTTAAATTTTTAAAAACACAATGGCTTTTATAAATAATGGGAAGGGGGAGGCAAATGAAAAAACTTTCATACAAAATGAAATTAAAAAAAAATCAAAGAAGTGCACAAGAACATCAAGTGAATTGCAGTTAAAAAAAAAAAAAGTACAGTAACCTGGTAATGAAATATTCCTAGAACATTTCACATAAAGTCATTGTCTCTGGAGGACTCTAACTACCACACTCAGTGAAACAAGCCTCTTAACCTTGCACTAGAACTACTGATCTGCTTACAAAGCTTGGCTTGCCTGGGTTTTGGAGTATTTTTCTTTTCACAGTAACTTGCAGATAGATGCATTAAAGGCACATTGAATTTGTGCAGATTCAGTATTGTGCATAAAATAGTATGTCAGTGACTGGAGTGGAGAGGTAGTGGGCTCCATTTCAGTGCAAATAAATGTAAACTGAGTGTGTGAAGGTTTGTTCTAAAGATCAAGCAGAAAGGACTTAATAACATTGTAATTACCAGACTCCCTCTCTTACAGATAGACACTTCTCACCTCAGTTTCTGTGCACAGCATGCACTTAATCCTTCCCAGAGTTGTGTTATGTTCCCATCAGACCAGTGCTCTCTGGCTCCGTGACTTCTGCTCAGGACAGATCGTTGACAGCAACCAGGACATGGGTCTCCCAATAGAAATGAAGGCCTCTTGGTTGAAAGAAGAAATATGCTTTCCGTATTTATCCCATGCAAACCCAGTTTCAGCTTCTCCAAGGACATAAAAAGAAATTGCTACTTGCTAGACTTTTGTGGACACAAAAATATTGGCTCAGGGGAAATTCCCAGTTTGGGATACTTATGAAACCCCTCTTCTGGAATTATACATGTACTTGATGATTGTGAACCCTTCTACCTGCCAGGGTCTCCAGGGCTGTCACTGCACACCAAACTCTGAAGTGGTCTCCACCAAGCTCTGTCTGTATCCACCATCCCCTACAGCTCTTCTTTACTTGAGTTCAAGGATTTTTGATTTATATAAATGTTAGACCCAGACCTTTGTTGTTTGGCCCCAGAAAGTGAGAGACGCATGAACTCCACACTGATTTTCTGTCTCTCCAGGTACTGCTTACCAATACAGGGCCTTCACTGGCAGAAGATACATTGATTTCTTGTTCCCCATCCTTTTCTATCCATCCAATATTTTTCTAACCTGAATCAATTCCCTTTTCATACTGCAGGAGACAAGTGAATAGATCCTAAACTGGTAGAAAAGGAAATTACTGGATGAAACTTCACCAGTGGAGGAATCTCACTTGAGTTTCCAAAGCTTTACAAGAAGATCAGTGTTCAGTGTGAATTAAAACTCTGTTAGTTTTTCAGATTTTGCATTTATAAAAGGGACAACAATGGACAGATTAAGTAATCCTCTAACCAATCCGTTTTTTGCTCACATCCTGTCCCACAAGTGATAACACATTTCACACAAAATCATCACAGTCTGTGTGCCCAGACATTGTATTACTTGTATTTGTGCAACACACTTTAGTCCTATGTTAAGGTATAAAACTCCACACAAATAAAACTCAGTGCAATGTATTTTCTCTACTTAGATTTCTATCGTATTCCGTGGATGCTATGCAGACCAACAGACCAGATCTGTAAGGTCTCTGGTGGGGACTCCAAGTAGACCATGGTGCACAGCTCCTCTGTCACCTAAGGTAAGGAGTCTGCTTCTAGCATAAGATCTTCAAAGATGTACTTCCAAATTTAGTTTCTTCCATTCTTTCTTAGGTGCCTAGTGAGAAATAAAGCACTCCTCAAAGCAGTTCAGCAAGTCACACCTGTGAAGTGATCTGTAGTCACTGCCAATAACTGTTCATGGTCTCCTTGGCCTCCCCAGCTGTGAGGGAATGTGACTTGTTAAAAACTTCAATAAAAGAATTTCACGGACAATTATAGTGGTTCAGCACATAGATGGTGACTTGTTAAGCTGCCATAAATCATTTGTGGATCTGAGCTGTAAATAGGTGACCTAATTTTCAAAGAAGCTGAGATAATAACTTTCATCAGTGTCAAAGGAAGCTAACAGATACTTCAAACTTCCAAAGTCAGAATATTCAGGGCTGAATTCTGAGATATTTATTCTGCCTCAGTAATATCTGATACTGATTATGAGTCCCCTGGTTTAAGTGGAACAACACCTGGTGCAAGCAACTTGGCATTGTTTAGGCACCTGAATAAGGATTTGGAAACCTAATTCTGGATATTCATTTCCATGAATTTTGCAGTTTGAATTCAATAATTTTGAAATAATTTCTCTTACTTTCAGTCATAGTATTGTTACAGCCACAGAGGTCCAAGGAGGTTGGAGAGGCTGGGTTTTGTAGAGATAAGATCTTCTGGAGGAGGAAGAGAATAAGTTGGTTCAGCAGTGTTGCCTCTCTCCTTCACATCACTCTCTGTTTCTGCTGCTCTAGGGCTTTGTTCTGTTCTGACACCAGCTCCATGAAAGTATGAACCTACTGTTTACAGTGCAGCTACTTCTAATTTACACCAAAAAAAAAAAAAAAAAAAAAAAAAAAAAAAAAAAAAAAAAAAAGCTTAGGGTTGCTTTCAAATCCCCAGTCTAGGAAATTCTCTCAAGCAAAGTTTCACTTACTTCCTATTGCAAATATAATACAGAATGAACTGTATTCACTATGTGCAAATATAATTCTTCCAGCCTCCTTAAATAAACCTTTCCTTGACTTTTAAAGGATTCAGCATTTCTGGATTTTAGTCTATTAAAGAGTTCTGAAATTTGAAGGTTCAGAAATCAAGTACTCAATAAGAAAGGTACAAAATGAAGTAAAAATGTTAGCAAGGTGGTGTCAAAATATCAGAGAATTAGCAACCAACACACTTAGCAGAAATCCAAACAATAGAATAAAAACTACAGTATAAATCTCAGTCAGTGAAGGTAATTGTTTTCCCAAACGTGTTGATTCTTGACAAATTCTGAGTTGTGACCACGGCAAGGTTGCTACGCTCCACCACAGCTTCAGGACACTTTTGAGTTCCTCACTGATACTCGCTTCAGCACTACTCATTTGTCAGTGTTGGCTTTCGTTTCTTCTTCTTTGCAGACTAAGATCTGAGGTGAATCGTATGTGTTTTCTCTTGAAAAACCTAACAGCAGTCTCCTATGTTAGCTGTCTTCTCCATTTTCTTCTCACTCCTGCTTCAAAAGCACATTTCTCTTAGATTAGTCACGGGAGGGTGCTTGACCAAGCCAGCAGCAATTCCTCCCTGGTGTGCACCTGTGCCACGGTGGTGACGCCGGGTGCCACGCTGGGAAGCTGCTGCATGTGCAGCGTGCTTGGGGTCACTGTGAGTAATCGTGCTGTAGATAGCGGATCAGTCTGTCTGGCAGAGGCAAGGTGTCAAGGAGCTTAATGCGGTTTCTGCCAACCAGGCTCCGTACCTTGATGCGGCAAAGATGGGAAAGGGGTCGTGGAGGTTCTGAAAGACAGGCAGGTCAGAAACATGAGCAGAACAGGTTTTAACTTGAGGGGCTTGAGCTCAGCTTGGGCAGGACAATGTCAAGAGGAAAATGGGAGAAAGAAGAATTTAAAAAGGGTTTTTTTTCTGTAATGAAGGCATAATGTGTCTGGGATTGGTGGCAGATCATCTATTCTGAGACATGTCATGGGGAGGGATGTGGGGCTGGAGGATGGGGTGCTGTACCAATCTCAGCCATAGCAATGGGCTTTCTAGAAGGATTTAAACAAGCCACTTCAAAGTGTTCAGCCTTCCCACTGAAAATAAATGCAATAGGTACCAAATCTAGCTTGGTGCCAGAAAACTGATTCTGATAATATCTATGAAAGACTTTTTCCTGAGGGAAAGGATATTAGGAGAGTGGAATATTAATAAAGGCTTTAAAGGCCACTGGTGCCTGCTAGGCTGCTGTGGAGGTAGCTGCACTGCCCATTTGTCCTGATCTGACTGAACCCCAGCTACATCCAAATGGACCTTTCTGCACTGCTGTGTTCACTCCCAGAAGGTCAGATTGATGGCTGGTGTGCATTTCACACCACGGGGCCATTGACACCCCAGAAATTTCCACCCTCATACCTGGTCAGTCACAGCAGGGAAACTCTTTCAAGTCTATGGGATGAATACTAAGAGGAGATGGTGACTGAGGTTTTGAATCCAACAGTGGGACTATTTGTGCCAGATTCTTTTCTGGGACACCATACCTGCTTTTTCTTTAATGACAGCCCAGTCCTCATAGCTGTCAATATGCTCCTTGAGCCGGGAACAGAGCTGCACATTACCCACATAATCCAGAAGAACATCGATGATTGGCCCAGCCCAGCGACTTATCTCTGGAGTAGACACCATTTCACAAAACTTCAAGGAAAAACAGATTGGCTGCCATCAGTGGGACAGAAATGCACTTGTGGAAACAGCAGTTGCAATAGCCCTGACAGCTTTGATGGTACCCCCCCCTCTACTGGCTGTGAAGGCAATCACCAGTTTCCCTTCAGAAAACTTCAACTAAAGCTTGTTCTTCTCCAGCTGAGGGTAGAACCCCCTCTTTGCAATCACAGGATGACACAAATTCCTGGCAAAGTCCTAGCTCTGGAGCATGAAATAATGTTGAATTGTTTACAAGTCCTAAGATCCTACTTCCACTGAAATGCAAGGGCAGAGGAACTTTGCCCCAGGCTAGTCAGGGGCTGCTGAAAGGTCCATGCAATCTAGGGCCCTGTGACCTAGCGTGCTGGGTCCTTTCCCTTCTTGGGTGGGGCTCTGCGGGACAAAAAGGAATCTTAGGGGGGAAAGGGAGATTCAGAAGAGTGCAGCACCTCCTACTTCTTGTGAACCTGCTAGAATCTGCAGCTTTGGAGGACCAGAGATCTTACTAGAAACAAGTCTGAAGAAATCTCTGCACAGATGAATCCCAGGCGGTTGTACTCATGTGAGAACTATCCTGGGCCTAAAAGAGGGGCGCCTTCCTTACTCAGTCCTGGATCATGCAAATTTTCTATTGTCTCCAGTGTAAGCTTCAGAGTAACCAAATCTATTGCATAGAGGGCTTCTTATGGAGAAACTGAAGATTAGACTTAACGACCTGACTTTAGGCAGTCTCATTTAAAAAAAAAAATCTGTGCATTTTAATCTAAATATGTATATTATAGCAGTCAGTTTCATCTGTCTCTCTTAGGGTTCTGCATATGATGAAGATATCTGTGGACATAATCTGCATGCAAGCAGTCAGGAAGTTTAACATGAATTAAATCATGCTGTATGGATAAGAAGTCAGACACGTGGCCAAACCCTATTGAATGATGGTGGCTGAAGCACCATCCCTCAACTTAGCCGCTCAGACTGTCTGCAAACACCTTCTAAGCCCACACCAAAAAGGAAAGAAAATGCACCAGCTTAAAGCTCTCTCAGTTTAAATTCCTGTCACTAGATCAAATTTGATTATTCATGCATGAGTCCTAACTCAAAATCATTAAAGTCTCATGTAGATACTCTTATTCAGAAGTAAAATTATATTAGTTCACCTAGTAAACTAGAGCTGCGGAAAATAAGGTTATTTCATTCAAGGTGAGAGCATTCACAGAGCTGTTTTCTACTCTTCTGACTCTTATTTTTCACATCCCCATGTAATGTAATTAGAGACAGTAATGTCAGAAGGATCATGGTGGACAACCCATAGTTTCCCGGCTGGGCTGCTTGTAGGAAGTGCAGTTTTGTATATCTGTTGTCACTCTCCAGTGCCAGTGTGTGTCCCTGCCATGCAATTACCCGTGGGAGGCACAGACTGGGCACCTGCACTACCACTTCCTTGCAGCAACCGCTCTATTGGAGTGAAATGAAGGCATGTGTAGGGCCATAAAACACTAGATCTTGCTTGGTCTCGTCTCGTCTCCACCAGAGACCTGGACTGCCTTTTTCTCTCTTCCCTGTTCACAAGCTCGGCCTACAAATAATCTTCTGGAATAACCACGTTTCGAAACACATTGCAGGAAAAATAAAAAATAATGCAAACCCGCAACACCAGGCAGTGGGATTGACTCAGGGACGAAGTGGCTCTGAGCCTGAGTTCTCGGCAGAAACCCGAATGCCCTCTCGTGGCAGTACGGTACTGCTGTCCATCCCACCTTCCCGGGATCAGCAGCAGTCCCAGAAACGTGGAGGGAGTCAGAAACCATTTGTCTGTGTTCGCTTGCTCCAGGACACATTAATTTAGTAGCATCAGCGATGATTTATATTTGTGCATTTTCCAAATCCAGTTACACTAGTTCATAATCTTTATAAAGACTAATAATTCAGATTTATTATCCTTACGTAATCCTCCACAAGAAAATAGAAAAAGAACATCCTTTGTGTGGAGAAGGCTGTAGTTTCATAACATCCTCCGTATTTCAGAATATAAACCATATCATAACTATATATCATAAAGCTACTACACAAATCTCACTTTTATTAGCCAAAATCCTACCAGTAAAAGCAAATTAAAAACACTATTACAGGGAAGGGATTACTTTTTCTTCCTGTGTGCATCTGTCCTCACTGTTTTCTCTCTGGGTACAGATAAAGTTTTATGCAGTTTTTGCTGTCTCTGTCTCATGTGATTTGACATTTTGATGTGACTCTTTGTGAGTGATCTAATATTTTCTCTAGGCAATAATTTCAGGTGAGATCTAGAAGGAACTGGTTTTTATGGCTAGGATACCATAGAGGGCTACAGAAAAATTCTCTCTACTTTTCTTGGAATCCCATCTCCCTGTTCACTCAATGTGCTACCATATCACAGATCAAGAACTAGAGATGACATATTTTATACATTTTTCTTTCACAAAAATATGGTATCCTAGAGGAATTTTGTTGTGACAAAGACTCTTGAGGGTAAAGCCTTGTTTATGATAAGAGATTATTGTGATGGACTCTTAAAATTCTCTCTGTAATATTTTCTTTTTTTGTTTTGTTTTGTTTTGTTTTGTTTTCCCCCAGATATGTTACTGGAAAATAAAGTCTTTTGGAAGAGAGGACTGATTAAAAGGTTGAGATTTCCTAGGATCTTTTAATATTTTCCTTTATTCTTTCTACCACCAAAGAATGTATATTGGTAACCATACCTCTGGGGTTCTTCAGAATCCCTCAAAGCTGCACTTAAACTAGACAGAAGTTGATTGATTTCTTCCCTAATTCTTTGCAAAATAGAAAATGTTGGGATTTCATTTTTGTGTAGCATGTTGAAAGACAGCAAATTTTGAGTGTAGCATTAGGTTTTGAGATACATTGGAAGGAGAGAACATACAGAAATCAGGAAAAAAGTATAATCTGAGATAGTAAAAAGTCCTTTAAGGGACTGAGAGTCCCATTCCAGCCCAATGAAAGCTGAACCCAGCTGCATTTTAGAAAGGACTGCAAAGATACATGTAAAAAATGTAGATATCTAAAGCCTAGAGGTAGCTTTGAAAATATGAAATCATGGACCAAAATCTCCTAATGTCTTGTGAAAAGATCAAATATAACTCAATCACAAAGCAAATGTAATAATTTATGCTCTCTCTCCATAACTGCTTATCCAGTAGACTCAGAAATTGCAGTTGTTCACATTCACTAGTTTACCCTCACAGAGTGAAGCACTAGAATGTTTTCATGTAGCCAGTAGCTAACATTCTGTATCAGACAAAACAAATCCTACAGGGCAAGTCAAAAAAGAAAGTTTCTACCACCCATATGCTATCATCCATATGTTTGTCGGGAAAATATGCCTACTCCTGGCACCTCACACCTGGACCAGGTCCAGAGGAAAAGAGCATTGTAGAACTGTTGGTAAGACTGTCAGGATGGCTGAAATTCACTGTAAATTCAAGCTGTGGCCACAGTGGCTGTTGCCTACCTTCCTGCAGCCATAGGACACAAAGTTGGAATGTTTGCAGACTCATTCTGAGCCTTTTTTTCTGTCAATAATTAGGGATAGTGGCATATTCTCTCACAAAAAAAAAAAAAAAGGAAGAAAAAATACACTAAAGTTGTCATAACCCACTGGTGGGAGATGTCCTCAGAAGTTCTGTAGGTAGACTAGGCAGTGCTTACCTGTACTACAGTTGGCTCCCTGGTCACCTGAGGATCATTAAGTCTTTCCCGCCTGTAATTTAATGCCGGGTGTGGGCCATTTCCGTACTGACACTCAAAACAGGAACCTGCGTCACAGCCCAGATCCAGGAGATACTTCAGCACAGAGAGGTACTTCATTGAAAACATGATGGTAGCTGGAAATGTGGTGGGATGGCTGGATATGTAGGCATTAATGTTTGCCCCGTGGTCAAGAAGTAGTTTCATGGTCTTCAGGCAGCCATGGCGGATGGAGATGAGTAATGGGTTAATGAGGTCAACGTTGGGGTTGGCTCCGGCTTGCAGCAGCAGCTCTGTGGCGTAGATATTGTTGTTAAAAACAGCAAAATAGAGCGGGGTGGTGCGTCTGTCCTCATAAAGGCAGGACCGTTCATCAGAGAGGGCAGAGTTGACCTCGTAGCCAGCATCTATCAGCTCTTCCAAGATATCGTCATTGTTGCGTTCGGCCGCCAAGTGCAGGGGGCTGATGCCGCTACGCTTGACACGGGTGCGGCTGGTCACAGGGATCAGCATGGAGACAATCCTGCCAGGAGGAGACTCAGTGAGCAGCAGTGAGCTCCAGGGGATCTACAGCAAGTCATAGCTTTATGATTGTACCCGTAAGGCAGAGCCCGCTAACTCGGGCACAGGAGCCTCTCAGAGAAACTAGAGTGCAAACCTCAAACCTGTCAGCAACTCCCTGTGCACCTACCTTGCCAAAAATGTGGGTTGTGTGACCTTCCCCTTTCATGGAGGAACACATTTTTATGAGATTATCACCCAGTTCCTGTGATGTAATGGCAACTACAAGGGCAGTTACAGGGAAGAAATGACATGCTGACACTCACTCACCCTGTTGTATCTTCTCTTAGGTTCCACAGCCCAAATGGCAGATAACCAGCCAGGAACTACCGGATATTTGCACCTTCATCATCATGCTGTGGGTAGGACTGGAGGAAATGGTGCACAACCTCCAGACTGAGGTGCCAGCAAAGAGAATGTATCTCACCTTCACAGGGTTTGCTCAGCAGAGAAGGATGCCAAAACAAAGTGCTGACAGGTCTTGTGGGTCACAGCCACAGTAATAAGCTTGACACCAGACAGAAGGTGAAACCCCCATCTACAGGACTGAGCTAGGATAAACTAGAGATTTGGTTCCCAGGCCTTCCCTATTAGATTTTGCAATTCAGTTATTACCCTGTGTTGATCCCTATCCTAAAGGCCTTCACTGTGTGGCTTTTGGCTATGGCAAATTCATGGGGCTATCAATGTCCATCCCAGATCCCAGAGAGCCAAAAAGACAATTAGTAAAAGGGAGAAAAAGAAGTAAAAATATTTTCCAGGCTGAAAATCATGTTTCAGCTGAGGGACTAAAAATGTGAAGCCAAGTCCTAAACCCCAGTAATGAGGGATTGCTATTGGAAAGTGTGATGTGGCCTTAAACACAACAACATAAATCAAACTGCTCTAATATGTAATATGAATTTCAAATGATGAACAGGAGCCCTGCAGTCACAAATCCATGATCATTTTTATGTCTGTGTCAATGGAGCTGCATGACCAACCCTATGGGTTAAACCTTCATTTCCTGCTCATAAAGTTGGGTGACATAGCCAAGGCCCTAGGTTGTAGATATAGACAAGTCACCTCAAGCTACTTTCAGAAAGATCTTAGGGATCATCCAACCTGAGTCTGCCTGCTGTGTCAGGAGTTGCCCACACTCCCTTTGTGATATCTTTCTAGAGGGGGATATCTTAAATAGGAACTTGTGTGCACTGGGAAGCCAAGCACACATTCTCTGCCTCTTTTCCTCCCATGTAGACTACTCTGCCTAGCAGTCAACAGCTCTGGTGACACACAAACATGCAAAGCTCAGTTTCCTACCATGTAGCATGTCTCCTTTGAAATGCTTCATATCTTCAGCTCAACTGCAATGGCTAGTCCCAACACTGGGCCCTCAAACATATATTTACATAATGAACTAAGCTAGTAAAACCTTTGTCTGGGATGATCTTGTGATCCTGTGAAAGACTGAGCCTCCAACACTCTCAGGAGTTGAAATAAGAGTTGAAGATGCATAGCATTTTACAAAATTATGTTCCTATTTACATGATGGACTGTTGATGTCTCCAAGTTACTTCTACATCTCATTTTTAAACAAAAAGGCTTTTTAAATTATGTAAATATCTTGGGAAAATAAGCACTTATTTTTTCTCCAAGCAGTCACACTGATTTTCCAGCACTGTGACACTTGCCAGGGAGCAGGAGTTTTGGGTGCTGGTGAGCTGGCAACTTCCCACCCTCAGCAAATGTTCTGTAAGAGCCTAATAACAAAAAGGGCACAGAGCACTGTGAGGACACTATGCCAAGTACCAGCATTACTCATCCCATGATCAAATGTTTTGCAGATTTAAGGGTCTGTTTTGTTCTTTCCCTCCAGCATGTGTTCTTCAGCCAGCTCTTCACATCTGAGTTAAAGAGGCACTGCATCATTTCTGTATGCAAGAGGAACCTGAACCTTGCTGCATCAGTGCCACGCTGAGGCTCTGTATCCAAATGCTGCCGTGTCCTACAGCTCAGTACAGTTGCTGTACACCACATTTATTTTGGTATGACAGGCAGGAAGCATCAAATTTTTATCAGTTTAATTGTGTAGCCTGAACCTGTGTCTCTTTCTCACCCTCCAGAGTGGGTTAGTTCAGTAATATGGTGCCTCAGAGCATTTCCTAGAGGGAGAATGCAACTCCAGTGAAGGCAGTCAAGGCCAGACAAGTCAGACCACATCCTATGTCTGTTACAGGGATGAGCTTCAAATACAGTTTTTAAATAGTGCCAAGATTTCCCTAATCCCTGACACCTGCTTCTGTGTTTTCTATTTGTTAGAGGTTCTATGGAGGAGGAGGAAGAGCATCCTTAGTGTGAGCATGCCAAGAGTTTACTGACTACAATTGTAGTTACTTAATAAATCTGCCCATGCTTCACAATGTCGTCCTTTCTCAACATCTCAGTTCTAATGGGGAAAGAGTTAAATGACTGCTTGTGATTGTACTACAGCTTATGAGATGACCCTTATGGATTTCAGGTCAGTATTGACAAGGTGTCATTTAAAATAAACAAACACCAAGCAATAAGAGTTGACAGTTGAGCCCTGGGACCACATTCTTGGCTTTTTGATGGTAGGGAGCCTTCGTGCTCTGGCAAAAAAGTTGAAGTGTGGAATTCCTGCAGAATTACGTACTAAATCTGCAGGAATACAGAGGTCACCATGAAGGGTGTTATTTTACTGAATACCAAAGGAATTAAGAATGATAAGCCAAAGAGGCTAAAGTTTTGTCATTTAGATAAATATTTATAAGAGAATATATTTTTCTTTTGTCTTTCTTTTCTACTTAGTTTGCAGCAGTAGTGCACAAAATTTGTGCTCAGTCTTTTACAAGTGAAAGAATGCAGAATTTGAACTAAGTTATGGTCTCATTTGTGCTGCTGCTTGTTGGGAATAATAGATATGAGCCCTGAATAAGGCCCTTGCTTTCATAACCCAGGGGCGAACTCAGGTTGTGGAGTTTCCATGTAAGTTTCTTTTCAGGTCAGAGCGTGAAACTATTGAGAGGGAAAGATTCAGAGACCTGGCCCATACTCTATATACAAATTGGATTCGGATCAACTTACTGTACTTTCAGATAAACTTCTTAGAAAGTGAACAACTGAAGCTGAGTTCTGTCTCTCACACAAGAAAAATGACTTTATAACTCAAACCCTGGAGAAAATTTTGAATCATACTTATGTTAGTTAGTGGAGGATATTCATGTACATGGTGTAAGTGTATAAACCTGTTACATAAGTTGACACTGAGCTGGCCTCTAGAATACACAGCTTGCACAAGGAACCAGACCTATTCCAACTACAGAAGATTAATGTCCTCAGGTCTATCAAAGTGATTTGAGAAGCTTAATTGACATTCCCAAGCAAATCTAAATGCTAGTATGGAAAACATTGTGGGAAGGTGTAGTCATGTTAAAAGCTTTTATTCCTGAGATCCTGTGAAATGTGTAGGTATCCACTTGAGCAGTTCTCTGCAAAGATAACTGTCCTTCCAGAAACACTCACTGCCATTGGATAGACACTCTCATTTGCCTGTTGTAGAAATATTTTGGTACAAACTATGATAGTCAAAAGAGTCCTCTACAGTCACCAAAGGGGTCTGCTACTGCAATAAAAATTAGCTGTGGGTCACTCACTCTTACAGCAGTGAGGGATTAAAAGTAGAAACTAAAACTTGCTCTAGGATCAGAAGTAAATGCTGTGGAGTTCAGGCTCAGAAGCACGCTGCAATGTCCCAGGTTACTACTTACACGACAGTGCAACATCCCGTCCCCAGACAGCATCATCTAAACTTCATTCTTTATCACAGACTATAGTTGGTCACTTTCCTAGAAAAATCTCTCTTTTAGAGGACTGGTAATTCTACCTGATTTCTGCTTATTTTTTCCACTAGTTACTTTTCTCCCTGTTTAAAAAATAGGCTCAGCTCTATCCCAAACACATTTAATTTCAGAAAGAAAGCAGTGGGTCTTTTTATGAATTTGTCTGTTACAGTTAAGAGTTATTTAATTACTCACTAATAATATATATTTTCCAGACCATGAGAAATTCTTGTCCTTTTCAGAAGCCTTTACAATTTCCTGAAAGGTTTCTGAAAGGAAGGATATCAGAACTGGACACCATATTCTAGCAACAATCTCACTAATGCCCTAGAGATCCACTTAACCACTGCCTGCTGTCAGGAACTGAATTATTGTTTAAAAACCTGACCACACCAGAGACAAATCCAGCACCTTCTGCTTGTGCAAAAGAATCACAATGAGCCCTTGTAGGAAAATGATTGCAAACCATGCTGCAAAAGCTATTAAGGGCTAACACTCCCCACCAATACTTTTTCTATTATATTTCAAGAATATTTTGAGGACTTCAGTTTAATCCATTTCCAAGATATATTATGTTATTTAGCTGTGATAGGTGATGGTAAAATTAAAGGAATGTTTTACCCCACATTCCTGGTCACCCCATCCTATCCCAGCCTCCAAACACACTCTCCAGTTTATAGTTTCTAGCCTGAGCTCTGCAATCAGAAAGCCCACTTCTCAGCTGGTATCTGCCTTGCTTACATTGCTCAGAATTAGTTCTGGGACATTACATTCTCCTTTTAGTAGGGAATTTGGATTCTTGTCTGAAAGAGGAAACCATGAAACTGACTAAAACTTACTCGCAAATCCCTTTTTTGGCTGCTATGTGAAGAGGTAACAGGCCATCCTTATTGGCTTTGTTAGCATCTGCTCCTTGGGACAAAAGAAACTCCACAATAGGCACATGTCCATTTTTACAGGCTTCATAAAGAGCAGAGGCATTATCACTGGCTTGTGTATTTATATCAGCACCTAGGAAGGAAGAAAACTTTTTTAGCATCAAAAGGTTAAAATGAGATGGGAGGAACATACTTTGAATTAATACTTATATTTCCATGACACTGGAGCTATGAAATGTGCTGGATGGGGATGTGGACACGGTCATACCAGAGGTGGCACAGTCATATCACCTTTATACACCTTTATATCAGAGATTTACTTTGGTTTATAATATGATGGGAATTTTATGAGGGTCAGTTTGTCATGGGTGGCAACTGTTAGGTCCCAATCATGAGTCCAGGCTCCATCAGCTGTAGCTCAAAGGTAAAAAAAAAAAAAAATAAATGGGCTGTTCTTTATATGGCATGGCCTTTCTTTCAAACACAGTCATTCCATTAATATTTATGTGCTTACACTATGTATATATACTATTCCTGAGCTGGAGTTTGGACTAGATTATTTCAATAGGTGCTCTCAAAAACTCTGTGGATATCTAGTTATGCTATATATTTATTTATATGTATCATTTATACTCTATAAGTCACACTGTAAGTATTACACACATTTACAGTATTTATACTCCTTTTTAATTTTGGTATGTATCCAGGCTAAAATAATACTCTATAAAATGACATCTTCATGGTGCTGTTCAACAATTCTAACAGGTTGTATTTGGGAGTGCTGTAATCAATGAATATTGCATCTCAAAACTCAGCACCTGAGGCCATATCTCTTCACTTCATGAGGGCTGGAGTTGGGCTCAAATGGTAAGTTTTACTACAAAAAAGAGAAATATTATCAATGAACTAATAGATTATTTGGCAATTTCTTTCTTGAGCTCTAATGTGTACTTTGCTTAATAAATAATGTGCAAGTATAAACCAAGACAGTACTTTTTTGCCATAAACAATATGGAATCTAGCTTTTTCTATTGTAGATATTGAAGCCTGGGTTTTGGCTGTCATATACTGTACCATGTTGTTTTCAGGAAGGCTGCTCTATGTGTATCCTAAATGGGAATGACAGTTCACTGGAGTTTTGCTTCTAAACTCCAATTAAGAAACCAATCACTCTTCTGTTTGATGATGAAAACTCACTGCCAATGAGAACATTTCCCTGGGCTCTCACTCTAAGCTGAAACATCTGTGTTGTGTTTGGCCCTTTGAAGATGTTGTAGCTGGAAACATCAGGAGAATTACAGTGACAGAACATAACACAGGACTACGTTCCTAATGAAAAAACCAAACCCTTTTTATGATCAAAATTGCTCATCATAAACAATGAATTATATCATTCCTGGGATGCTCAGAAGAGCTTTTCAGGGCTTGAAAAAATTGGACAGTTCTATTGGATTTTTTCTTGTGTATTTTTCTCAAAATTGATCTTTAAGGAAATCTTAATATCTATCTAATTTGAAACACAAATCAGGTTCTGGCTTAGTTTCTTCAGTCATAGGCAACATGATGGACTAACTGGTCATATAATACTCTCCTGACAAGACTAGCTGGACAGCAGAACACATTTTTTGTTTCCCGACTCTCATATCTTTCTTAATCATACTAACTTTGGCAAAAGTTTTTCTTCTCTTCATCACTGGTAAGCTCTTGTTTTGCAAGGGCAGGACCCAAGTCTTACCTTCATTGAAGATAGTAGTCCATTGTAAAAGTAAAATATGCCTCAGAATAGTAGTGAAGTGTATTGTGCTTATTGTAAAGCTGTTTTACATGAGTGGAGCAGTAGAAGATAGGTTTAGTGTAAATTAGATTCCAATTCACTCTGTTTATACGTTTGAACATTTACACATAAGGAGAGTGAGTCTGCTTCTATTTGATATAAACCCATAAACGCTACAGTTTAGATACAGTAGATGTATCTAGATACAGTACTGTATCTATTTTCAGAGGATACATTCGGAGGACAGCTAACCTTGCCCATCACTGCACATGTTTGTGAGCAGATGAGATTGGCTGAAGTTCAACTTCTGCCATCTATTACCACCTACAGCTGTCTTTTATGACTGACTAGGTTTTAGGCTACATGTGTGCAGCAGTAGGGTTTAGAAAGCTGTCAGGAAATGCAGTCAGACAGCACCACAGTACTACCCAAAGCCGGTAACCATGAATGAGTGCTGAAGAATCACATGTGTCCAGACCATGTATTTCGTGCTCTGTGAAAGACCCTACCCAGTTCCACCATCAGGAGCAACAGGGTTTTAGTGCCTCTGCAGACTAGACAGAAAAACTGAGAATTACTGGGAAACTCTGAATTGCTAAGAATTAAATGAATAGGTGCATGTAAGCCATACTCACCACATCTTGCAAGGTATCTGAGAGCTTCCAACTGCCCACTCTCAGCTGCCACAAATAAAGAAGTGATGCCGTAGGCATTTGCTGACTCAATCTTGGCACCCCCTTTCACAAGGATATCCATGATCTCCAGGTCATTTCGGGAGACAGCCTCATGGAGAGCAGTCCAGCCTCGATTGCACCGATGGTTGGTGTCTGCATTGTACTGCACCAGGAGTCTTGCAGCCTCTGCATTCTTGCGCTCACAAGCTATTTTAGAAAAAAGGGAAGAGACTAGGACAGGCTTTTGAAAATATTCTGGGTGTTGTGTATCTCTTTCATGTAGCCCAAGGCAATGTAATACAAATAGACCATAGTAAGAGCAAAGATCCATTTGGGTCTGTGTGAGAGCAAAGGCTGCTGCCAAGTGACACTGTGTGAGGCTCAGAAAGGATGTGGCAGTGAAGCCACTCTTCAGCTGGACCTGGCTAAGTGTCCTGTGCAGGGATTTGTGCCAAGGCTGGTACTGGGGAGAATTTGGCCCAGCACGTTTGTACCAACAGGAAACCACAGGGGCACAGTGAGGTGAAAAGGTGGAGGAAGTAATTTATGAAAAACAAATGTTACAGAAATCACGTGATCTGAACACTTTGTTTCCAAATTCTGTGCAAACTGACTCTTCATCTTACTGCCATGGACTGCACATAAAGCTCCATGTAGACAGGAAATAAGAAAAGCTCAAACCAACAGTTGTGTGAGTCAGTAGCACTTTCTCAATTTATAGTTCAATTTATAGTTCAGGACCATTTAAAGGTAGCTTCTTCATAATTTATAGCATTTTGTTGATATTTATTCTATCAATTTGTCCCATAGGTTTTTGAGTCCCAAATCATGAGGCTTCCCATGCACCTTAATGACAGGACTCCAACCCAAAGGTACATAGGATGAGTAGCTACACTGAAAAGCCCCAATTAGCATCTGTTGTACAATAACAGAAGAAAAGCACATGTCATAGCAATTTGTTTTTTCTTTGAAATAGTAGTGTCTTCTTCTCACAGAGGTCTCACCTTTTAGTTCTGATTCTTCCCTTGCAATAGCTCCATGGTGTTCTCCCCCATAAAGAGGTGTCACTCATATACTGAAAGCAACTATGTAATTAGACACTTCTGTAATTATCTACCCATAGCTCTGCAGAGTTTAATTTGCTTACCTATGAGGGATGACTATTTTGTTATGATAGTTTTTTAACTCTTTTATGTAGTTGTTGTTGGAGGATGCTGTAGAAGATACTGCATCAAGGCTAGCTCATTCTTTCTAACAGTTCTTCTCTGGCTAGAGGGTATTTTCATATCATTGTTGTTGTGATTATTATTACTATGAGCATCACTACTACTACTGCTACAACTACAACTACAACTACTACTACAACCACTACTACTACTACTATTACTACTACTACTACAACCACTACTGTGTGTTTAATGCACAGCTGAAGAGTTTTTCCCTGATCAACTAAAAGCCAAAATTTTAAAACAAAAACATTTTAAATGCAACTCTAATGCTAGGCATCCAAAGTTGGAGGCAAGATTGCTGTTTTAACCTGTAATACGTGTTTATAATGTTTTAGAGTGCTAAAAAGTGTCATGGCAGGAGCAAAGGAGGTTGGATATGAAGGTGTGAGAGGTCTCCTCCGAATGTTTGTGATATCATGGATATATTGCTAATCTGCTAAAAGAAGAGAGTGTTCTCTCCAACCAGCAGCAAACTGAAATGTCTGTGTTAAATACTTTTTCTGCCTCACTGAATTGTTTGTAATTGTATGACTCTCCCATAGCACACAGCCTGGCCTGACCCAGACAGTATATGACTAACTGGCATGTCTACAGTTACTGTACTTGCACATCCAGCAGCTACTTAGGTCCCACTGTTTAGCTAGGCATACACAGTCCTTCACTGCCCAGCATTCTGTAAATTTGGGACATTGTGCAGACAGCCTGTGCTTAGTGCCCCACTGAGAATCTCACCCCTCACCCTCAGCACCCCATCACAGCCTGCACCCTGCAGGATAGCTGCTATTCCTGTTTCTGTTGGGGGTGAGATAAAAAGCAGGTCAGGCATGGGAGATAGAGGACTACCACAGGGAAGCAGAAAACAAGAGCTAATCACTGACTCAGCACCTCATCACAAGTGAGGCTGCAGTTCTGCCTCGGTGGTGCCAGAAGAGCTCAGCATCCCTGCAAAAGCATCTGCTCACCTTTGTAGAGGGGCGTTTCTCTGGCCTTGTTGGAGATGTCGGGCTCAGCCCCAGCCTGCAGCAGGGTGAGCAGGCAGTCCAGGTTGCCCCGGCTGGTGGCCAGGTAGAGAGCTGTCTCCTCGTTGAGGGTGCGCTGGTCGATGGTGCCTGGGTACGCTGTGAGGGAATGGCCAGCCCAAAGTCACTGTGGCATGTAGTGCACAAGCATCTGCAGCACCACCACCCTCCTAAATCCTTGAGAGTTTAAGTTTTTGCTGTTTATTCATTTCCAAAAGCAATGTAAGTTAGGAATATACTCAATGTTACTATAACTCAGGTTGAGTATTGAAACCTCCCTTCAGTTTAGATTAAAATGTTCAGCTTTGGCCGGTAGTGATGCAGAAAATTGTTGAGCAACCATTCTTCAGCCATGGTTTGAAAACAAACTACAGTAATTAACTTCAAGCATCAGCAAAGAGATGCTGGGTTGGATCTTTCCCCAGGGGAAAGTGGGGTTATTCCTATCAGCTTGCAGCAGCCAAGCAGCTCATAACAGGAGAGAGCTCAGCTTCAAGGCCTGAGCATGGCAGAATCTATCCTGTATCACTTTCTCCCAAATATCCTAGCTTTTAGAGGCTTCAGTCTGGAAACCTACTTTCCAAGAGAAGGTGAAATTAATATACAGGTGGGGAGGTTGGAAAGGAACCTCATACACAGCCCCAGGCTAGGATTGAAATACTGATAATTTGACCTTTTAGTTTATTCATGTTCTTCTTTTCCCTTTTGTAATGAGTTAGTTTTAATTTCACTGACCTTTTTGCAACAGGCTCAGGCAGCCCACTTGGCCATAGTATGCAGCTTCATGGAGGGGTATCCAGCCATCCTTATTAGGTACAGAAAGGTTTTTTCCTGATTTCATCATGTTGCATACTGCATTTTCATCTCCATCCCTGATTGCTGCCACTACAGGGTCAATTTCTCTTTAAAACAAGATTAATACTTGGTTATTGCTTCTTTCATTACTGAGAAGCTTTCTGCAGCAATATCACTGTTTTATTTGCCCAAAATAGTGAATCCCTGCAGCCTATATAGCACATATTTGTACAGTGAGATACCATAGGGCCTGTAAAGGTTAAATTTGTCTTCTCTAATTTTGTCAGTGTCAGAAGAATCACTGTCTGGAGACACTGATCACTCTCCTCAGAATGTAAGGAAAATAGGTAGGTGTAACTAATATCTGACACAAACACTTATATTTTAGATGTTGGGAGTTGTGGAAGATTGGCTCTGACATTGCTGTATACACTGTGGAGTATCCATGACTGTGATAATTGCATCAACTTGCTGTCTCATGTGGCATGGTGCTTCCACATGAGATCTTTTAAATAAGGTCAACTATGAAGAGAATTACACCTGTTCATCCGTAAAGAAATTTTTAGATTTGATTTGCAGGTGGCTATAACAGAAATTATCAATAAATCTTATTCTTGTATTTTTAAGATACTTCTTATTTCCTTTTTCTTATTTCTGAAAACTTTTCTGTTTTCAGAATTTAGCCACTTATGAAGAAGGGACGGCTCTAGTTAGAGCATGTAAGCACTAGCGAGTTGGTCTTGGCTCTCCCTTCTTCATCCAGGGAGGATTGAAAAAAATCCACCTACCCAAGTCCCTCTGCCAGGCATGCATTCCATACACTCTGGGCAGCAACCCATTCCTGTGAGCTCTCTGAGTGTTTGCAGAGCAGGGCTGACCTGCGCACACCAATCCTACTGCAGAGCGGCAGTGACAGCTTCTGTGAGTCTCCCTACACACTGGGAGTCCCAACACTGCCTGACAGCCACTTTTCCCCAGGTCAGCACACCTGAACAGGACCTGCCACCCTCCTTGCACCCCTTCTGAGGCTGCTGGTAGCCTGGCAGAGGTGGGGACCTGGGGAGCTCGTGCCCTGCAGCCAAGGCAGGCAGGACCCTTGCCCGTGGTGGGCAGCAGCTCTGTGCAGGCTGGTGGGCTGTGCCTTCCAGTGTTGGCATCTGCTTGGGCTCCAGCTGAGCTGTGCTGGGGCAAGGCAGCCACAGTTTTGTTATTGTGATGTACTAAATGAATAAGATTCAGCACAGCCAACACCATGAAGGGAGAAGCACTTTACCAGTTCTAATGGGGACTTGCAAAAATTGAATGTGGGCTATATTTTCAGAGACAGAAAACAAGAAGTTGCAAAAAGCATTGGAGCATTTGTGGTTTGAACTAGCTCTACAGAGAAAATTTTGTAGTCCTGAAGACAGAGAGATGCAGGAGAGAGGTGCATGTCTCAGATTATTAGCATTGCCAGGACAGGAATACAGCATGTGGTGGAGGTCATGCAGGCTAGTGATGGTGGGAACAACCAGAAACTCCAGTTATGACAAGAAGGAAGTCTAAAATACCACAACAGAGTGAGATCAGAGACAGAAAAATATGGTCAGGTCAGCACAGGAGTCCTCACGAAGCAGTATACTGGAGCAACCTCTGCACTTTGTGGGAGTTGCAAGAGCAGCACTGAACTCCATTGCCCTGTAGACCAAGTCTGAAACTCACACTGTGAGGCCTCACTTTCAGTTTGCCCAAAGGCACACAATTTATACCATAAACACTGATATTAGCGTCAAAAGAAGTCACCAAGCTGGTTTTCTGAGGATAAATTCAGGGCCAGGAGTGGAACAGGTGATCTCAACACTTGTGCCAGAGAATGGGAAAAGACACCATTTCCCACGTAAAATAGTGCTTGGTGCCACTTGCTCCTCTATAGCTGGAAGCAGTGATTTCAAGACAGTAGGGTCACAAAAATAGCAACACTGGAATGAGGACAGATATAAGACACAAGGCCAGGCATTTTTCCTGAGAAGATAACAGCTAGAACAGGCAGCTGCTGTCCTGGCCACAGCCCTCCCAGGAGGAATCGACTGACCTTCTGATAACTGCTGGCTGGATGTCCCAGGCACACTGCTGTATCTCCATACTGCTTACAGTGCCCTGGGGACTAAACCTAAGATTCCTAATTGTGTACATAGAATAGATTTTTATACAGGTGTTTCAGATTGTGCATTTTGTTGATGTCTGCTGACAGCAACTATTGGCATTTTTGGCTGGGAGAGGAGGCGGAGGTGGGGGATCTTCATCTTTCAACACCTCTGGCACAAGGCTGCCGAAACCATCTGTTGTTCTGTGCAAAGGCTCATGTTACACATGTAGGGCTGTGACCCCAGGATTTGGGCACATGATATAATTACTGGTGCTTAATGAATTACTGCATGCCAGGTGGGCCATGGCAGGAGTCTGCACATGGGCTGGCTCACAGCAAATGCAAGGTAAATCACATTATCTGAGACCTCAGAGAAAACAGGAGGGTACCTTGGATCTGTGCTGGGGTTAAAAATGTGTGAAGAATCAGTTACTATTCTGCTTAAGCCCTCAGATGTTGAATGAAGCAAACTTCTGTCGGGTTCCTTGACCTTAAATGATTCCTGAGTACAATGAGGGGGTTTGCTGGACCAGGCTGCAGACACTTTAGCCAAGAAAATTCCAGATCAGAACAGAAGGTTTAATGAATCTCCATGTGAAATCCTTGTTTTCTGCCTCGCCTTGTTTTATAGTTGGCTGTTATAAAACCCCACCACATTCTGCTGCCTGTATTTCATCAGATATAGAAAAGACAAGTATTAAAACTGTGGAGGAAGTCTGAAAGATGTGATGAAATCTTAACCTTATAGGCAACTCAAAAGAATTACTGCATTTCAAAGACCAGTAGGCAAGACAGTAAATACCCCTTGCAGGTGAGATGTATGAGGTCAATTCTGAGTGCTCAAGAAGAGGTTCAGAGGAGCATGGAAAGGTTCAAGAAGCTCCTTCTTTTCCTGACAGCCTGGAGAGATGCAGGCAAGATGAAGGAACACCACTTCCCTAGGTGAAGCTAAATATTATCCCTGCCTAACTCTGGGACTAGGGCTATAAAAATGCCAGTCATGTCATCACGCTCTCCTAGGACATCCCAGTTATATTTTTGCTCTACCTGGCTGCAGAGGAGGGGTAGTTTATCAGCCTTCTTGTGTATTGAACTTTATGCATCTATCAGGTGGAGAAGAATAGCCTGCCCTCAAGTCCTCTACTGCATCAAAGAGGCATGCAAGGAGTGCAGAGCACCTAGTGAGAGGATGTGATTTCAGTGTGGCCAAGGTAAGCTGACAGGTGACAGGGATAAGGCAGGCTTCATGTAGCAGGAAGAGGTTTTCACAATGTCATGGAGTGTAATGCCAGTGGAGGGCCAGGAACAGAGTCTGAATCAGCCAGGATGCAGGGGGAGGTGGGGGAGATGGGTGAGGGGTGAAAGGAAGAGGAGAGGTGAAAGGAAGAGGAGTGGTGGAAGGGATGCCCTGCACCTGTGCATCCAGGGAGGGGCTTGTGAGATGGTTTAAACAAAATTTGGACTGGGTAGATAGAAAAGGTGTGGAGTTTCTTTTCTGCAGGACACAGGGAACTGCTGGCTGTAACACTTTGTCATTTGATAGCTAAGGGCAGGTGCATGTATCTATTCTGCACTACAGAGAGCTGTAATAAACCCATCCACACATTTCTGCTACACACAGGCACTGCGACGACGGAGCTTGGGCCACTGTCTGCTTTTCTCATCCGTGACTATGTTCAACTAAGCTCAGTTGCAGCCTCTGCCAACAGCAAAACATGGCTAGGAGGATCAGTCAGTCCAGACAGTTTCCTCCTTGGACAAGTAAGCCCTCCTCAGTGTGACTGGACAGCACAGGTATGGCTGGGAACAGGCATGGCATCTTGGGAGCATTTATAAAATACCTATTTGAAAGATTGGACTTTCTCACCTTGTTTATATACTGTGATACATTTCTCCCCTACTTTTCCCCATTGCTGAACCCTGAACTTAATACCAATGCAGTTACTATCAGCACCTGCCTGCCTCGTCTATCCTGTTGATAAGTGAGCCAGCCTGTATAAATTAATCACAGTGTAGTCATCCCTGCTCTGTTGTCCTTGTCACCTCAGAGCTTCTCACTGACTCAGAGTCCCTGGGACATGAGCACTGTGGGGATGGAGAGAGATGAAGAAAGAGAAGAGAACAAGGGATATTCGAGGTGGGTCATGTGCCAGAGCATGAGCATGGCCTGGGGCAGTGGGGAGGTTGGAAAGAAAAACAGGAATACAGCGAGGGTCAGGTGCAGGTGTCAGTGAGACCTCCTCCAGGTGAACACCACATTTCCCCCCACCAGGCACCATCACCACCCAGAAGACAGGGAGAGAGTGGGTAGCAAGGCTTGTTTTGGCCAAAGGGGAAAGCAGGAGAGGGAGAGAGGGAGACACTTACACGGGCTGGGATGTGCTGAACTGGCTGCTGTCGTACCTTCGCCTGACCCCCCAGGCTGCCCCCGAGCTGGATGGCTGAGCAGGGCCTGTCTGCTGGGCCGCCAGTCTGGAGTGGCGATGACATGAGTGAAATAAGGAGAAATACTCCGAATAGGAGAAACAGGTCATGCTGAGGCAGAAACAGAGACACACATCCACAGAGACGAGCGAGCCTGCCGGTCAGGGCTTTGAATAAAAGCAGATGGCCACGGCTTGCTCTGCACTGGATTCAGCTGCTCACTCGGCTCGAGTTTATTTTTGGCCCTCTGAGGAAGCGTCAAGGGATTCAAATGACCATATAAGACAACAGTGTGGTTAACCCTACCACCACCACACAGGAAGCAGGCACAAAGCGAGGTGAGGTGACATTTGTCACCTCCAAAGGGCCATGCAAACAGGTCAGAGGTTGGGGCAGAGGAGGACCCAGAGTCACTGGATGTCAACTCCATTTCCATCTCTGCTCTCCCAGGTGGCAGAAGAGTTCAGCCATGCTACGGATTTGGTGCTACAAGATCCAAAAGGTATTCACTCTGGTGAGAGGTCGAACATTGCTGGGCTGAGGCAGGAGAGGTTAAAATGCACAGAGCTGCTAATGCTGCTTTTTCCCAAAATAGCAGGTGTTGAAGGACCTTCAACAAAGACAGGACCAAGTGGCCAGGGAAGCCCTTATTCTCCCCTGCATCAGGTCTCTACAGGAAAGCTGACTGAATAGGTGCACAGTAACCACACTGAGAAACTGCAGCCTTTGGTGGGAGCAGGACTGCTGGCCACACAGCATCCTGATTCCACAGCTATGCACATCTTGCTGCTCATCTAATTGTCCCCAGTTTCCCAGCCCTGGAAACCAAACCACCACAGGTGGTAATGAGCAAGGCATCAGAGGGTGGTGGAGTTATGAAAAAGGAGGAGGAACAGAACTTCAGTAACTCTCAGTTTATTAAAAAAGGGAAAACTCAAATAACTTAAAAGATTAAAAAGATATTTTCCCTTGCTTTGGAGGTGACTTTGGAATCTGTTCCCATCCACCTTGAGAAATCTAACTTTTATAAAATGAAAGAGGAACAATATCTGGGTTTGAAACTGTCAGCAGGTCTCTGTGACCGCAGCTCAGAATTGCAGGGGAGAGGGATGCTGCCACGATTTGGTGTTTGGAGTTCCTCTTGGTTAAGAGGGGCGTGCTTGAAGTCAGACTGATCTGAAATAACCCCATCCTTTAAAAACTGAAGTACTTAACAAGTAGTCAGGTCTCACTGTTTTATATACCTGGTTTTTGTGCCTCTCTTATGTTTTCCCATAACAAATGCTTTGCTCGCTCTCTGGCAAAACCTAAGCTCGGCACACAGAGGGGGAAAGGAGCAGCTGGCCTTGGGAGGGCTTCTGTCGTTCAGGAAAGCTTGTGGCCATGCCCCTTTTTTTTGTTTTATTTGTCGTTTGAAACAGACACCACCAAGCAAATCCTCCTCTCGCTGCGAGCACGTAAATTGGTGACCTCATTGGGTTTATAGCAGACTCTGCTTTTGACACTAATGACAGACTCGCCAGGGAGCGCCTGGCAGAGCTAATTAGAGAGCTCGTGCGCTGACAGGAGCCGCTCTCCCGTGCCGGGCAGGGCTCTGTGGGGGGAGCAGCTCGGGCTGGCACTGCCTTACCTTTGCCACGGGTAGATGCGGTAGGGAGGGTTGTGGGGGCTGGCACGGCTCGGAGCGGCCCCCTCACCAGCACGGGCCACCAGCGACTTCTGGGGGCTCTGGGCGCCTGGCTGACCCGTTGTGTCCTCTTCCAAGCTCTGCTGGATGGCCATCTTTATAAGCTCATCTTCGCTCAGGCTGCTGTACAGACTGTACTCCTCGCAGCCTATCGTTTGCCTTTGAGTATTTGCTGCTGTCGTAGCCATTTTTATAATTCTTTGCTTTCCTGTAAAAGGAAATTGTGACCATCAAAATCTGGAAAATGAAAAAACCTCAATGATCTTGTACTGTCGTTCGGGTCTGCCTCTTAGGCTGACCAGAAAACCCTTCAGAAATCCTTCACCAGGGAGAGTATATTATCAGCTAAAATCTGCATGTAAGCCTAATGAACGAACTCCTTTCAATCAGAAAGAAATAACTGGTTTAGCTGGTGTTTAAAAAAGAGGGAGTTGCAAGCAAAGCAAGTTTTTATCTGCTTATTCTGGTTACCACATCTCAAGAGAAAAATACGTAAAGGAAATCCCCTTAAGATTAAAAAGACAAATTTTTGAATTTTATTTAGGAGAGGACCGATGGATGCCTCTTCTTGTTCATTTTATTTCTTGTAATTGCAGGAAATTAAGGGAAGATGTTTGTCTCTTTGCTGGTTTTCTGTGAGGACAGGTTCTCCACCATGAAGTGCAGAGAGGCTTTGTAATTTTTTCCACCTTATCTGGAGATCTCTCAAGCAACATGCAAACTATGCTTTGAAGTGACTTTGTTTCACTCAGCGAGGAGAGCAACACCACAGTGGTCTGTTTCACTTCTGGTTTTTTGCTTTTTCATAGAACAAAGTTCAAGGTCATGAGTGAGATGGAAATGAGAGAAGGGGGAAACACTGGGCACAGTCAGCAGTCACAGAATGACTGTGAACCACCACTGCAGGACTCTAAAAGGCAAAGACGATTCAAAATACTGAAGAATTTCCAGTAGCGATAGGGAAATACTGATACCATGAATGGTACAAGGCTTTAGCAGGACCTCATTTGGATGCCAGAGAGCACTCTGGCCATCAGTGCTCAAGACCCAAGGGTTTATCTTATGGGAGGGGGTAGAAAGGCTTGCCTCTTTTAAGAAGATAACAGCTAATGTGGAAAAGGTTTGATTTTATAAGCACTGAGCGAGAACTGTGTAAAATAGCAGGGAGCACTGGGGTGAGGAGCAGTGGGAACAAGCTGCTCAGGAGGACATGGAGGTGACAGGGGACGACAGGGACCCAGCAGGAGAGGACTGTGGGGACATGTCCCCCAGGTGCAAAGAGGTGAGGAGCTGCCTGAGTGTACCAGTGGAGTTACTGGGAAAGCTGTCTGCCCCCACCCTGTGGCAGCCAGTCTCTGTCCCATCAGTGCCACAGCAGGGTTGGTCTGCAGCTCCACACAGCCCTACTCTGCCCAGGATCAGGTCCTACTGATTTGGGCCAGCCAGCAGAGCCATCAGCATGGGGACAGTAGAACCACCCAGTTTCCCAGTTCTCAGGAGCTGCCTCAGCAGCACCCTCAGGGGAGCTGTCAGCTCCCTTTCCCCGTACAGCTGCTCTCCACCCAGTACCCAGCTCAGCCTGGTTTCCTGGGCACTCACACTGACACCAGTGGCAGAGGAGTCCAGCAGGCCACAAGCCTCACGCCAGGAAAGTGCCCTGCTGCAGCAGCCCTGAGTGTACACTCTTGCTGTGTGTACACCCAAGAGACAGTCCTGACCTGGAGGAAATGGCAACTCCCCAAATATAGTTTGAAGAAATTGCAAGAGCTTGAATCAATCAAGTAACTTAAAATCTTGGATTTAGGCTTTTCACTTCAGATATGGTGATATCTCCCACATCAACAGCCGTCTCAGGCTCTAAGCCCACTCCAGAAGAAGTGGGAAGACTTTAGGGTAAAGGGAAGCCCAGCAGATTTCAGACTGACATTATGACTTTTAAGAACAAAGGATGTATTTTACAGCCATGAAAAATGCCAAAATAAAACCTTCAATTGCTGTAAATAATGCAACCCAATTTTGGTGATTTTTCTCTCTCTCTTTTTTTTTCCCCTTTATTTTCATCCAGATCTCTCATGGCTGCTGTTGCTTCCCTTCTCCAGTCAGTGCCTCAGCTCTGCTGTGACCCTTGCTGTCCTGAAGATCCAAACCCAGGTGTCACACTGCTGACAGCCTCCCTGTGCCCCCGCTGCTCTGGTACCCTGCCTTTGGCTGCTCTCCAGGGAACCAAGACACAGCTCTGTGTGTCCAGCAGCTCCTGCTGCTCTTTGGCTTGCTCAGCCCCTGGCAGTACGCTGGGCAGTACTTACATAGCCTCTCAGCCCAGGAATTCCCGTAGTGATGGTGAGCTGCAGGTGTGGAACCTCTGGCTGGAGCTGGGAGGAACATCCAGCAGTCGTCTGCAGCATCCAGCACTGCAATGCCTGAATGTAGGGACCCGGCCCCAGTGGTGACTCAGAAACCTAAACAAAGCTGTCAGCAGGGAGGGCAGGATCTTAAGCTCCTAATGGACGTGATGCACAATGAATCTTGGAGAAGGTAAGAATGGAGATGAAACTGCTCCTCTCTGAGGGCAACCTGCACTGGTGCAGGCTGTGACACAGATCCCTCCTCTGTATCCTCCCCAGTCCTATTGCCAGCATTCTTATGGCAGTGAATCCATCACTGCTGTGCTTCTGCGCTGGGTGTTGCAGTGCCTTCTGTGGAAGCCTGGGCTTTAAGGACTCTACAGGAGACCTCTGCCACCATGACTCCACACCCTGGCACAGAATAGCTGCTTCACTGTACCCCAGATGGATCTAGGTATAAAGGCCGCTTCTGGACCTTCTTCCCATCCTCCTTTTGTTTCACACATTCTTAAGGCAAAGGGAGCAAAAGGGAAGATTTTAAATTTGTGGGGATCACTCCTGTTTCATCCTCTTACCTTTTGCAGGGGTTAACTGGGTCCAACCCACTCACAGGGAAAAGGGAGAACCTCTCCTGCATGTTGGTGAGCCTTGCTAATCTAAATATTATGACAGGAGTTCCATAGAGTGCAGAAACAACAGCGTTGGCTACAGCTCCCATCACTGACTCATCCTGCAGGGAGAAACTTCATAGGGCTCAAAATAGAGAAAGCTTTCGGTTCTGCTCATTGCCCTGTACAAATACGGTGAAGGTGTGGGGGTCACAGGCTGGGGTGCAGGAGCTTTTGAGTCCTTACTGAGAGCCAGGGACAGCCTTGGCTGCCCTGAACCCCTGCAGAGAGTGTTCGAGTTGGGCTTGAAGCTGTCCCTGCATCCCCCTGCTGTCTCCACTTGCTCAGACAAGTGTGTGTGTGCAGTTTGCCTGTGTGCTGTGACTGATTTGGCAGGAGGCAGGGCACATGCCTTCTTCCCTAGAGCTCCCTGCGGAGTGGAGCACAGCAGAACCACCACCCTTCCTTTCCACCTGAGGATGCTTTTGTTTGAAGCTGCAGGACCACAGGACAGGGGCCCTGGTCTGAGTTATGTCTGTAGGGAGCTGCAGTGAGACAGCTGAGCTGCAATAACAGCCTGAGCACATGATTTTGACTGGAGGCACATGTCCTTAGACTGGAGGCTAATGCACCACAGCCTGATTCTGTTTACCCTTCTTTCCCTGAGGCCAAACTCAGTGGCATCACCTGGCAGTGCCCTGGCTCAGCTGACACAGCAGGGCTGTTTACCCCATCTGAGGCCATCAGTGAACTGCCAACCACAGGCTTATAAAAGCTTACTAGGCTAATGTGCTGTAAGCTAAATATTTTCCACCTTCTGTAATGAAGGTGTGAAAAAAAAAAATCAATCTTTGTTGCTAGAAATATTTGAACAAGTCTGGATAATACAATCTGGCCAAAGTGGTCTTTCTAAATGCAGCTTGAATCTATTTCCTTGCTGTAAGCTGGCTTACTGTAGGTTTAAATTATTTGAATTAGGTTGAAAAGTTAAATACTGCATTTATTCTTCATCCTAACTTAAGGTTTTGGGGGAATATTTTAACATTTGGCTGTGCTCTGCATTTCTCTGGCAGCCCAAGGGCCCATCCTCATACGCAGGTAGCACACAGCATCTACTGGGACAGCAGAACCTGATTTTTAAAGCTCTGGGTATAGGGCCCATATTGTTTCTTAGAGAGTGCTTTGCTTTCAGGTCTGATGGCTTCACTAGTGATCTCTTTTGGCAGAGACATGTCTTGGGATTCTGTTGTCAGTGCTGCCATTTAGTAAGTCAGACTGACAAGATCTGGAACTTAAACTTACCACCATTTCCACACAGAGTCTGACACTGATTTTAATTTTGCCATCCTGAATTCAGTGAGAGTTTGTTAATTCAGATGTGTAATCAGGCCTGTGCCATACAGAGGCAATTTAGATGCATCCAGTGACCAGAAGATAAAGCTGGAAATAAAATACTTGTGCAAGGACCACACTGTGACCTTCTAACCTGTGCTGATGAGGAGCTGTACCTGGTAGATCTCTGAAACCAAAGGTACTGCTCACAAGGGGGACTACTAATAATCACCTACATGATGGCAAAAGCCAGAGACAAACACAATTAGGTTGCTATTATATTCAGACTACAAGCTCTGTCAATATACTGCTTAGGAGAATGGGCCTCTGATCCCTGATGCAACATAAATAAACAAGGATTACAGCTGGCTTTGAACATGCAGAACCGTGCAATTCAATACCATTAGCATCTGAAACAACTGGTCCCTGTTGATAGCACTTTTTAAAAGAAAAGCTTAGCGAGGCTGCCTGTCTCCCCTCAATGGATCCCAGGCAGCAGAATTAGCAGAATTACTTATTTCTGTCAAGAGAAGGATGGCAGATGAGTGACAAGGTCATTAAGGGAGCAGAGCCAGACTTTGCCTGCCTTTGCGCTGAGTTTATTCCAGTCAGCTTGTAACTGAATACAGAACCTTGTTATTTATGGCTCAGGGTGCAATAAACCACATTTGTGAAAACACAACCAAGTCTTTGGAGGCTGCAAAAGAGAGAAAAGAGGAGCAGCTTCATTATTTTGCCTTTTGCAAGGAATGGTTGAGCTCCTGCTTCTGCAGATACATATTTGCCTTTTGCACGTGTTGTCTTTGCTTCTGAAAGCAGCAGGAGCACACATGGGGAAAGGCAAACTCGGCTGGATGTCTTTACAGCAAATTGAGCCTCTACTTCAGTTCTTATTGTGGCACCTTTCAGGACAGAGCCTCCATGGGCAACAGAAACCAGACCAACTTGCAGCACTTACATTTCTGTTGCATTTTAGGACAGTTTCTTGATAAATCTTTGCAGTTTTCCAAGGGTATTACGTTGGATAACTATTACTAGGAAGCAAATGATATTTTTAAAAAACAGAAAGATTTCAATGCCCATCAGATCTACCAGAGCTGAGACAACAGGAGTATGACACCTCATGCTGTCCTGCTGCAGCAACAGGCAAGGATTCTTTGTAGTGACAGCTTTTGCAAACCACTCAAGTTCTAGCCCAGTGCTGAAGGAGCAAAGCCAGGCTTCCCAAAGGAATCCTCTGAGCAAACAAATCCCCTTCTTCAGCCACAGCTGTCAAAACAGGTCACCTATCAGCATGGCATATGCCCTGTTGCCACCAAATCATGATTCTGCGCAAATTCTTTACTGGAAATCAGACACCTGCAAGCTTTTATTTCTTTTCTGGGTGTATTAATTCACACAGAAATCAGTGCAATATTAGCTTCATGTCAAACCAACTAGTAATTTAGAAATAAGAGAAATTATTTGCTGATGTAATTTTTCTCCTTCACTCTGTGCTTTGCATGTTACATTCTACCTTAGTGTGTTTAGTTACAGCATTGATTTCTGAGCAAGATATTCTAGGGACAAAGATACAGGCACTACCTGTGAGTAAAAGAAAAATAAGGAATGACAGAGCTACTGTTCTGTTTAACACCAGACAGTGTTTTATGGCATATTAAAAAAAAAA
>VWYP01007387.1:259713-328972 GCA_013400435.1 Pycnonotus jocosus | reverse complement strand
GCAGTATTTGGAGTTACTCATAGCAAGTTCAATTTATTTGTCCATCTGATTCAGCTCCTAACCTGTTTGGTTGGGGTTGTTTGGGTTGTTTTTTTTTTTTGGNGAGGGGGGTGTTTGTTTTGGTTTTTTGTTTGTTTGTTTTTGTTAGTTTGGTTCCTTGGTTTGGGTTTTTGTTTGGATATTGGAGGTTTGCTTGTTTGGTTTGGGGCTTTTTTTGTTTGTGTCCTTCGGTACTCTATCAGCTTTTCAGGTGGAAGAAAAAGGGCAAAAAAACCCCACTTCTACAAACTCCTTAAAAGTCAGATAATGATGAAAGCACATTCTTCCAAATTTCTTCCTAAATGTCTTCCTCAACAGAATTTTCCAGCCACCTTTCACCAAGGGCATGTGCTAAATGGAATGTGTACTGCATGGTCATTGTCCTTTCCATCCTATTCACAATATAGACCTTAAATTAGCTACTGTATGTCCTTGGCTGGATGTAGACAGTGACAGCCTGATCTAATATGCAGTGAAGTCAATGAGAAGCTTTTGGTTTTCCTTCACTTGGCCCTGAATCAAGTTCAAAAGTTGTCTGGTTCAGGAACCAGATCTTCTGTGCTTGTTCAAGGATGATTATTCTCCAATACAGATGTAGGTTACAAAAAAAATCCATTACAACTTTCTGCACAAAAGGAGCTATAAGTAACAAAGACTGCATGTCTCAAATCAACAGAGAGATTAGCTCCAGCTTAATTGGTTTGAAACAAGGGCAGAGCATCAACTGGGACAGGAGAACTGGCTTGGACTTAATAAAAAATGCATAATTTCCCACTCACAAATTTTACTGCAAACTCATACTGAAGTCTTAGAATAAAAATTATTTTAATGATCTTTTTGCTTGCTTTGTTATGGGTCTTTCTACTTTTATATTTTTTCAAGGATCAGAGAAATAGACACCACCACACAGAAAGAGGGTTTTTTTTTGCAAAGGGAGTGACTAAATACAGGTAATATAAGAAGTGTCCTAAAATATTGTATTCAGTATACATTCTAGCCCAAATTCACACAGGATCTGTCAGTTAATACAGGCCACTCTAATAACGTTTTACCCTCTTGACTGGAAAAATCCTTCTGTGCCTTGGAAGTATAGTGTGTTTGGTATCACACCCCTCCAATGGTGTGGGCAAGTCTCAGCATGCCTTCTTAAAATCTTTGGAAATGGACAACATATTAATCCACATTCACCTATTTGAAATATTTATTAGATATTTGAAGTCTCTATGCAGCTGCTGCCCACCCAGGAAGAACTGAAATTCCCTGTCCTCTTTTGCTGCTGAATGTTTGTGGATCCACCCAAGTCCTCACAACACAATGGAGATTAATATCTCCTTTCTCTGACCACCCTGACTTTAGAAAGCTCCAGTACTGTTTATGTAAAGCACTTACTGAATTAGGCCTCTCTGAGAGGCTGGCATGCAGGACTTTCTGCCCTGCAGATGAAACTGAATGTATTAGAACTCTTACTGGGACCTTGGATCTTCTCTTTTTGCTTTGGATGAGACCTTGAATCAAAATCTTAGAATCTCAGAATCATAGAATGGTTTGGGTTGGAAGGGACATTTAAAGGTCATCTAGTTTCACCTCTCCTGCATTGAGCAGGGACATCTTCAACTCAATCACATTCCTCAGAGTCCTGCCTGGACTTGAGTGTTTCCTGGGATGGAGCACCTAGTACCTCCCTGGGAAATGTTCCTCTGTTTCATTACCCTCCTCATATAAAATGTCTTCCTTAGGTCTAATTTAAACCTACCCTCTTTCACCTTCAAGCCACTGCCCCTTGTTCTATCACAACAAGCCCTAGGAAAAAGTCTGTCCCCATCTTTCTTATAGGACACCTTTAAGTACTAAAAGGCTGCTATGTGGAGCCTTCTCCAACTTCGAGAGAGTTAACAGTCCTATCCCCCTCAGCCTTTCCTCACAGCCCTCTGATCCTCCTCATGGCCCACCTCCAAACTCCCTGCATGTCTTTCTTGGGAACCCCAGAACTGGATGCAGCACTCCAGATGGGATCTCATAAGAACAGAGTAGAGGGCCAGGATCTCCTCCCTCAACCTGCTGCCCATGGGGCTTTTGATGCAGCCCAGGACACATTTGGCTTTCTGGGCTACAAAAGCACATTGCTGGCTCGTGTCCAGCTTTTCCTCGTCCAGTAAATTCAAGTCCTTCTTCACAGGGCTGCTCTCAATCCCTTCATCCTCCAGCCTGTATTGTACCTGAGGCTGGTCAGACCCACTTGCAGGACCTTGCCCTTGGCCTTGTCAAACCTCATGAAGTTCACATGGTTCCACTTCTTGAGCTTTCCAAGTCCCTCTAACTGGCATTCCATCCCTCAGGCCTGTCATGCACCCTCAGCTTGGTGTCCTCTGTAAGCTTGCTGAGGGTGCACTCAAGCCCAGTGTCTGTGTCCTTGATGAAGATATGGAATAACACTGATCCCAGTACAGATCCTGGAGGGTCACAGTGGTCACTGACCTCCCTCTGGACACTGAGCCATTGACCACTGCCTCCGGATGTGACTGTCCTACCAATTCCTCACCCACCAAATCCCCCTCTCTCCAATTTAGAGAGAAGGATGTCATGAGGCACTGTGTCAGAGGCCTCACAGAAGTGCAGAGAGATGCTTTTCTGCTGCCCAGGGCAGACCCAGAACCTGGCCAATATGGCATTTGGAGAGTTCTTCACTATTTAAACTGCTCCTCATATAAATTATATAAACATCAAGAAAAGTATTGGAAATATCTCTAGAGCCCATGGTCAATGCTCTTAGCCGAGAAAGCAAAAAAAAAAAGTTCTCTCTTTTTGTCTTTCCTCAAAATCCACAGGAAATTAAGGGAGTTACTGTTACGGTTTGGAAAGGAGATGATATCTCTTTAAATTCACGAGTGGGTGTCTGATTCAGATCTATCAAGAATTCTAGAAGCTGAATGCTGAAAAACAGTGCCATTGTCCCTCAAATTAGACAGAAAATGTAATTTATAAAGTAGAATATGGTCGAAATTAGACCAATCATAACGGTGACTAAATTTTCTCTCCCTGATTTTTTGAAAACTTCTGGTTTGGTTTGTTTTGTACTTAGAAGGGATTAGATGTTCTATCCTCTTCATGAAGATGCTCTGTCCTCTCAGTGGACATAATGTGACCATCGCAATGTTCAGAACATAAAGTTTTTCCAGTGCTTGTTCTGCATAACCTAATGAAATAAATAGAGGTTATTTCACCTACCACAAATGCAATGAGATCCCCATAGTGCCTTAGTGACAATGGTTACTTCAGGGACACGGAGATATTCTCTTGGCTTTCCCATAAATGACAGAAGAGCAATGTCTTACCTGGAATTACACAAAATAAACTGGGTTGAGACACCCACTCCTCTGCTTAGTATCCTTCATAAACACAAGTTGAGATTGTGTAAACCAAAGCAGAGCTTGGTTCATTACCTGCATGGCACCAACCAGCACATCCTGTCCTCCTATACCTTCCCCCGGTACAGCAGACAAACACTCTGTTCTCCAGTGGCTCATCCAGGAAGCACTCATTATATCTCCTGCTTCTTCTTGCTTCTTCACTTTGGGAAGATTGAAGCACTTGCTTCATACTTCTAATTTTTTCTTGGTCCTCAATCTGCTGGTGTCTGCCCAAAAGAACTGGCATATTTTGCTGCTTTCAGTTTTCAGTGCCTATTGAATTCATGGGGGACTGGATGCCAAAGGTTCTGTGATCTCTCTCAATGCAGGTGGAAGAATATTGGAAGCAGGTAAAATCTGTGCTTTGATTCTGAATGAGCCAAAGACAACTGTCCTGAATCCCTTGACCCTTTGTGCCAGAGGCAACCCAGCTGGGAAAGTGAATAAAAGAACAATTTCACTGCAGATCAAACATAATGTCTGAGCTGACCTCTCTTGTTCAGTGAGTTACAGTGGCTAAAAATCTCATCTGAGCACAGGATCTGATAAAAACCTAGGTAAAATTGTAGAATTAACAAAATTATTTATTTATGAAAATGCTTAGCTGAACCTAGGTGTAGAAACACTACTCTGTATGAGCAAAGCTAATCTTTTGTTTTCAATACTGGTTTGCTGGGCACCTCCAGGGCTGTTAGTTAAAAATATAAATTGGTGCTTATCAATCAGACATTTCCCTGAACTAACACCATGGCAGCTCCTTTTTTCTCTCTGGAAAGTACCACAGAGCTGGGAGTGCAAATGTGCACTTGTAGAGAAATATTCACAGGGCTTTTCACATGCCCAACAGGAGCTTTCCTTTCACCTCTAGACCTCTCATGGGCAGGAAAAAAATACATCTGCTAAAAAATAACCAACTGACCCACAGTTTGCTTTATGTTGTCATGTGGCCCTGAGCATTTTCTTTAAAACTTCAGTATCTCTGTTAAGCAAGACTGGTAAGTCACTAGTTCTGCTTAGGAGAAAGTTTGAGGTGCAGCCATAGCAACCTGCCCTGATCTCATCTCATTTGATATCCTCTTGGGCTAAAGGGTTAACCCACCTCTCTCCCTCAGCACATTCTTCAGCACTGATAACAAGGACTGGAAGTGATACAGAGCAAGTTCACAGATGAGGCAAAAATGGGAGGAGGAACTGCTGACTCCCTCCAGGGCACGAGGGCACAGAGGGCCTGCAGAGACTCCTCACAAATAGAGGACTGGGAAATCACCAACCGAATGAAGTTCAACAAGGGAAAGTTCTGGATTCTGCACCTGGGATGGGGCAATCCTCGATCTATGGACAAACTGGTGAATGAGAGGCTGGAAACAGCACCACAGAAAGGGATCTGGGGGTCCTGGTCTGTGGACAGTTGGACAGGAGCCAGCAGTGCCCTGAGGGCCAGGAGGGTCAGCCCTGTCCTGGGGGGCATCAGGGACAGCATCACCAGCTGGGCAAGGCAGGGGATTGTCCTGCTCTGCTCTGAGCTGGGGCAGCCTCACCTGCAGCCCTGTGTGCAGTTTTGGGTGACACAATGTGAGAAAGACATTGAGCTGTTGGAGAGTGTCCAAAGGAGGGCAACAAAGATGGTGAAAGGCCTGGAGGGGAACCATATGAGGGGTGGCTGAGGTCACTTGGTCTGTTCAGCCAGGGAGGAGATGGAAGGGAAAACTAATCACAGTCTATGGCTTCCTCATGAGGGGAAGAGGAGGGGCAGACACTGATCTGTTCACACTTGTGACCAGGACCTGAGGGAATGACTTGTAGTTGTGTCAGAGGAGGTTTAGGTTGAATATTAAAAAAAGGTTCTTCACCCAGAGGGTGGTTGGGCACTGGAATAGGTTCTCCGGGGAAGTGGTCACAGCACCAAACCTGACAGAGTTCAAGAAGCATTCGAACAAAGCTCTCAGGCACATTTTGCAACTCTTGGGGATGGTCCTGGGAAGGAACAGGAGTTGGACTCAATGAGTCTTGTGAGTTCTTTCCAACTCAGCATATTCCGTGATTCTGTGAAATTAGTTTCACCAGGAGACACAGACAGCAAAGTTTCTCTGATCAAATAGAGATGATTCCAGTGTCTTCAGTTAAAATTAGAGTCAAAGAGGGTGAGGGACAACTAGATCAAAGGGAATCCTTAGTGAATCTTTATGTAAATCAAAGCCCACGTGGTCTGTGGAACTCACCTGGCCTAACATTCAGTGTGTCTGACACAAGTGTCTATCTCAGGTAGTATCTGGTCTGTGAATGGTCAGTGGAGATTTAATCCGCACAGTCAACAGATATTTTGATGTGATTCATCTAACCAAACCCAGAGTATAGCTCACAGAGGTGAACTGCATCATAAACGCCACCGTCTGTGAAGGGACCCCAGGGTGGTTTGCTCAGCTGTACATACACCATCAAGGCACTGCCAGGATATGTGAATTGCAGAAACTCACAAGACCACAAACTGTGCTGAGCTCTGGATTGCCATATTTATTTCTTTTTACAGCTGTCAGTCAGAAATGGTTGTAGCATATTTCAAACCACACAGGTGTGACAACCCTCCCATTCAAATCTTAAGTGTTTCCTTCCCCTTAAGGGAGGGTCATCACAGACATAGTTATTGAACAAATTTAGCAGTGTTGAATAAACCTGTCCTGTGTGACTGCTGTAGCATCGCTCAGAGGGGACCCTTTGCAATATCTAAGGTGGAATATTTCTAATGAAAATTAGAAATGAACAGCCACTACAAACAGATTCTGTGGATCTTCTTTCCTATTCCTGTGGTGCTAATTTCTTTTTGACAGTCTATCACATGTTAACTGCAGTACCTGGAGGGAAGAGATTGACTTCAGAGCCCTAACACAGCCCCAGAGGAGCACCCTGTGTTTCTCTGTAGAGTCCCTGATTGCTCCCTGGGTGCTATTGAATGTGGGACAGTACTGAGCAGCTGGTGATTTCCCTTTAACAACCTGCTGGAAGAACTGCAAATCCAGACGTTAGACCAACTAATAGAAGTAATAAAGCTGATAGCAGGTACATTTATTTTAACTATACAATAAGGCACAATGTTAAAACTGCAAAGTGCCAGCCTGGTTTTCTGCAGTACATAATATGTCTTGCATTTTTTACAGTAACAAGAAAGGCATAAACATGTCAGAGAAACTACCCAGGATGCAGAAATATTCCTTGCAGAGTCACATAAGGAAAGGCAGGCACCATTCTTTAAAACCAAGCACGCACAATTAACAAGAAAAATATTGCCAATAAAAAGGGGAAAGATGGCCAGTGAGTATAATTAGATGGGATAGTTCAGGGTGTGGGTTTGGCAAGAAAATGACAGCTAGAAGTAACAAAAGCACTTTCAAGACAACTGATGCTTGTAGCTGCAGTTTCACAGAATCTTGTGTGCAATGGAGCTCCACAGAGGACTTTTGGCTGAAGCTCAAGGTGAGTGTCTGTCAGAAAGGAGTTGAGTGGGATCCCAGAATGGCCAAAGGTTTGGTTTTCTATGGGAAAAGATCTCTTTGTTGTTATTTATCTCCAGTGAAGGGTCAGACTCAAAGGTGTTTAAGTGTCAAGGTTTCAAAACTGGGATATAAAATCTAGCTTGTCAAAGTTCCTATCAACTCTTTGACTAAATATTTCTGAGGACCTAGCCCTAACTAATTTTTAAAAGGACAAAGGCAAGCAGTATAGGGAGACTGGAATACAACACATATCATGGGGTCCATGTTTTGTGCATTACTCTTTACTCATGTTCTGATCAGCTGGCACAGAGTCACCCACGTCACCTGAACCCTGTCCCACCTGGTCATGACAGGCCCATCCTCATGAAACTCTGAGGCAGGAGATAATGAACTGTCCCTCTGGGATCTAAGATACAAGTTTATATGGAAATACTGTGCCAAAACAAGCACTGGACTGTGCTCCGTGCCTTTATTGGAGTTCCTTTGTCACGGAATTCTTCATCAGCTCATTGTATTTAGGAATACAGATCATCTCTAGGCTCTATATTGCCACAATAACAAACAGCTCAAACTCAGTGGGTTCAGCTCCAGAAAGCATCCATATGGGAACACTCAGAGAAATCCAAGGACTGTGTTAGAAACAGCTGGCAAATATACAGAACTGGAGGCAAGACTGCAAGCAATACAGCAGTAAGCACCACAAATTCAGTATGGAGAGTGTCTTTTAAAATATAAACGTCCTCAGTGCTTTGCAGCAAGAAGCAATAAATGTTTTATAACATTTTAATTGAAAGCACATAAACTGAAATGATTTGAAAGAAAGAATCCATGAGTGTATATTCAGTGTGGAAGAGACACAGAGGCAGATTTGTGTCGAATTCCATTTAGAAATATACACTGAATGGGTTGATCTAAAAAATCCTTGAATTGCACAAAATTGGCCTGGAAGAGACCTCAAAGACTCATCTAGCCTAGTCCTCATATCCCAGAGCACAACTGAAGAAACTCAAAAAAAGTCTTTACCATTGTTTAAATCCTCCAATGAGAATATCCTGGGGTCTTCTCAGGCAGAAAAAAAAGGAGGTCTTCCATGGAGAATCTCAAAATCTCAAGGTCAATTTACAATATACAAAAAGTAAAATTAAATGTGTGAAGTGCCTCCCCCAAATATCTTCCCCATGCCCGGCTTTTGCTGGGTAAAGATTGGGTTCAGAGCAGCCTTACTGAGTATTCATCATCTGATGATTATTCTTTGTTCGTTGACACACTTGGCCACAAGGCTTGCAGATGATTTTAGCTGGGGAAACCAAAACAAGAAAAGGTCTTTTTAGCTAGAGAGAAATGTGTCTTGTCTGTAAAGCTTGAAAAGTGCAGTAACATTCAAAGCCAGTTTTCATCCCTGGGGGAAGCCTGTGGGGTACCCTGGAGAGGGTCAGGACAGATTATGTCAGTCACAGGGGAGAACATCCACACTCACAACCAGAGAGAGGCTTTGCTGGAAAAAAAACCTCAGTTTATCATAATCTATCTTAAAAAAAAAAAAAAAAAAAGGCTTGCAGTCATAAAAAAGTCTGATTTTAAGAAAACCTGCATAGGAGAATCTGTGTTTCCTAATTTGACAGATTAGTAATGATTATATTAGCCAGAAAACAGAGCTGCACTACAATTAGCTACTCCTTTATTATACAAAGTGCCCTCCTATTTTATTTAAGTAATAAGGGGTAACGACTCTATCTAGCAAACTGCCGTGCTCTGTTCTGACTGCCAGGTTTAATTGACTGTCTGCTTCTTGCCCTGCCCCCAGGGCAGTGCAGCTGAGCTCTCGCTGTGCTGGGCTGGATTGCAGGTTTTACTCCAGCCTGTTTAGTATCTGAATAAGGGTGAGATTATAGACGACAATCTGCTAGCGATTTCTGAATATACGCATGTTTTGCTCTTTAAGAAAACTTGAAGGGTGAGAAGACGTAAGCTTTACTATCTTTGCTATGGACACCTTTATTGTGGACATCTTTGCAAAGTATTTTCCCAAGCATTTTGATTGCAGGACTCGAGGAATACCAGAACAAGAGAAAATAGGAGTCACTGCACTGAGTCAAATCACCACTTTCCAGCAGTTTCCAACCTGTGCAAGTAGCCAAGAGGGTTCTTAGGGAAACATTTTAATCATGAAGGCAAACATGCTACCTCCCCAGACATTTAAGTACCTGCCAACAGTTAGCAGGACAAAGTTATGAAAGAGCAGCCACGTCTTTATGTTCAGTAGAGCTTAATAGATTTTCCTTCCATAAAGTCGTTCTGTTCCTCTCTGTTTTCACATGATCTGGTAGTCAGCTCTTGAACCCACAACAGCCTATGCTGTGGTGCTCCACAGCTCAGCCATACAACACCTGAAGAGCTCTCTCTTTCTGTGCACTTTGAACTTGTCATTTTCTAGCTGCACACTGCGCCCACTAATCCTATTCTTGGAAGAGACAGGGAATGATAATTACCTGTGTACCCACTTCTGGCCACTCATGGTTTTATAGATCTCTATCATATATCCCCTTAATAGTCCCCGAGGTCTCCTAATCAGCTTAATTGTTCCTTGCAGAGAAGTTGTTCCACACCTTTATTATCCTTGTTGCCTTTTCCTGAACCTTTCGCAGTTTTGTTACTACTCCCCTGAGACAGGGAACAGGAACATACACTAAGATGTGATATTTAGGTAGAAACACACTGTGCTGGTTTTGGCTGGGGTAGAGTTAATTTTCCCTGTAGTACATGGCATGGGGCTGTGTTTTGGATTTGTACTGGAAACAGTGTGGTAACACAGGGATGCTTCATTACTCCTGAGCAGGGCTGACACAGTCAAGGCCTTTTCTCCTCCTCACCCTACCAGCAAGGAGGCTGGGAATGCACAAGGAGCTGGGAAAGGACACAGCCAGGACAGTTGACCCCAACTGACCCAAGGGACATCCCACACCACATGGCATCCTGCTCAGCTCATAAAGCTGGGAAAGAAGAAGAAGGGGGAAGAAATTCAGGGTGATGGAATTTGTCTTTCCAGGTCACTGCTACATGTGATAGAACCCTGCTTTCCTGGGGGTGGCTAAACACCTGACTGACCATGGGAAGTTGTGAATGAATTCCTTGCTTGGCTTTGCTGGTACATATGGCTTTCACTTTACATATTAAATTGTCTTTATTTCAACCCATGATCTTTCTCACTTTTGCTCTTCTGATTCTCTTTCTCATCCCAACAGGTAGGAATGAGAGAGCAGCTGCAAGTGGCTGAGCTGCTGGCTGGGCTTAAATCGTGGCACAGATTCATCTACTCTCTTCATTAGCCCTTTACTAAAAACTCCTAGATTAGATTGGCTTTTCCAAGTGTGTGAGCACTGACAAAATGTTTATGAAGATAAGATCTTTGTAAACAAGTTATCCAGAGATTGTTTCCCTGTGTAGTAAAGCCATATGAGCTCATCATTCATTCAGAAAACTTTGGACCATCTTTTATGCATTTTTATTATTTATTCCCACTGAATTTATCTGCCATATTATTGCCAGAGAAATACTTTTTGCAATTCTTCAGGAGCTGGACTTCGTTTCTATTATCTTAACTTTGTCCTTCTTTCCCAAATCATTAATAAATATGTTGGGAAGAATGAGCCATAGCGATCTCCTTGTAGAACTCCACTCCACAAATTATCATCTATCATATGTTTTCTATTTCTTATCTTTTATCCAATTCTTTGTCAGAGAGCTCATGCTGAAATTTGCTTGCCTATATGACCATTTTAGAGATTATGTCAGCCAGAAGAGTTAATTTTCATCACTAGTTTCTACCTGATACTAATTTTAAGTGAAGACAGATCCCAGCATTAGCTCTCTGAGATTACAATCCGAATGTGACAGCCTGGCAGAGAGCACATGAGGACTACCCCAAGATAAAGATCTTCCCCTTTTCAACATCATCCTCCTCTCCATCTCCTTCCCATCCTTGGAAAAATCACAGTTTCATGGAATAACTTAGGCTGGGAGGGACCTCAGGGGGCCACACACTGTACTCAAAACAGGATATCTTTGATGTTTGATCAGATTTTCAGGGCCTTGTCTACCCCAGTTTTCCATATCTCTACAAATGCAGAGACCACATATATTGAACCACACTACACATGAGGAGAGAACTGGCATACAATTAACTGCACCATATATATTTGGGGTTTCTCTAACATAAAACTGCTATTTTTGTGTCTCCACCCTGTGGCTTTTGGTAGTGATGTATTTCTCCCAGCTCACCTTTACTGTTCTACTGGTGCATTGTATGATGCACATTAGGACAATGTTGGTGGGATTTGGTTACCTAAATATAGACATGTGCAATCTGAGATGCCCTAGTGTATTCCTTTCAGCTTCTAACCCAGGCTGCTGAAAAACACAGGTGTTTGCTTTCTCCTGTATTATATTGGCCAGCCCCCAGATGTGTCTTAGACACAAAGGGTCCATCAAATAGCACAGACATTTACATTTAGTAAACTAAGTCATGTTAGCACAATAATTCAGTCTAGACAAAATCCATTTAGGCTTAGCTCTTCCTCTGAAGGGAAGAATGTTCAATCAGAGCTCTCCCCTCACAGCATCACTACTATCAGTAGATGCAGACCAAAGTTAAATGTTTTCCTCCTCCTGTGGTGGAAGAGCACAGCTTTTCCACTGCACTGTACCCGTGCATGTCACTCTCTTTTGCATCATAAAACAATGCCTCAAGTGATGGGGAGTAAGCAAAGCATAGCTCCTAGGGCAGTGGGGCTGGCTGAGGATGAGCTAAGATCCTGCTTGTCCTTCCTCTACACAGAAGCATCCTCAACATGCATCTCAAGTCCAAGTCTTAGATACAAATAATGTTATAATAAGAAAAACTATGGGGAGTTCCTCCCCTTGTGTGTGGGTTACCTTACCCAGTAGTGACAAATAAAACAGGAAATGGGAAACTCATGGACTACAAAGCAAACTGTTAATATAAAATGAGCTGGTGATCCAAAGCACTTCTTTTTGTATTCTTCAGTAAAAAAATTTTCATTGACATCTTCTGCCCATGCTGTAAGCACAGCAAGTGTTGCCTTTTACTTCACTTGTCATAATCTCTTTGAAACTCGGTTTTACTTTACAAAAACCAAATCCTGCTTGAAATGACATGCTAAATGAAGCTTGAGTACTGTGAAAAGTGTTGTATTGGCCTGTAAGCAACAGGGAAACAATTTTGCATCAAATGGATTTAATTACATTGAAGTTTGCTTTCACCAATGCAAGTTGATCTGTGAAATGGTGAAAGAGAGTGTGAATCTCTGTTTTGTTCCATTAGGGCAATGTTAACAGAAACTAACTTACAAATCTCAGTCCTTTAACTAACTTAACTAATTGAACAGGGTATTCCTTCCCTTTTCTCTCTGCCACTACCTGAAAGGAGGCTGAGTGAGGTGGGAGTTGGTGTCTGCTCCCAAGTAACAAGTGATAGGATGAGAGGAAATGTCCTCAAATTCTGCCAGAAGATATTTAGATTAGATATTAGGAAAAATTTCTTCATTGAAAAGGTTGTCAAGCATTGGAACATGCTGCCCAGGGGAGTGGTGGAGTCATCATCCTTGGAAGTATTCAAAAACCATGGAGGTATCTTGCTTAGAGATATGGTTTAGTAGTGGATCTGACAGTGTTGGGTTAATGTTTGGACTCTATGATCTTAGAGATCTTTTCCAATCCTAATGATTCTATGATTTTCACAGATCATACAATCCCTTTCAAAAAGTAGCAGAACTACGTCTTGAAACTGTTTTTCTGTCCTCTTCCTATATGAAGAGAACACTTCTATATTCAACATTAATTTATTCACAACTAGCCTTTGCCTGTTGTTTTCATGGCAGTGTTGTTCTGAAGGCCAAGCAGCTCCCATCTCCTTCCTGATGCTTGCCTTCATGTTGTTTGTGCAGACAGAAACAGATCTGCCAGCCTTCCTGGTGCCTGCAGAGCACTCAGAGCTCTCGGTCTCCACAGTCCTTTTCTGTCCCTTCCCAGGCTATGTTCTTCTTTTCTGACTAAGGGTGACTGCCTTTACTGTAATAGTGTCCAAATCCCTTGGGATGTGCAATGCTCTTAAAAGACAAGCAAATGCTTAAATCAATGGAAAAACAGGTGAAGGACAACCAGACATGATGGTTGCCCTGCTGTAAAATGTTACCACCTTGCCAGCAAAGAGCTGATCTCTGGCAGGGTGTGTGTTCCTTGTCCCTTCCAACACCAAGCTGGTTAACCACTGCAGCTGCAGAAACTAAGCTTTATCCCAAGTTTATTTCCCATTGTAATTCACTGGGTTCATGGACAAGGTTGTTCTCTGCAACTCTGCTCTCTGCAACTTGCATGGCAATGATTTTCCATTCAGGGCCAGATTGGGATTTCCCTTTGCCTTAGAGATCTTTTAATACTCTTAGATTTCCAAGAAACTGAGTTGCAGAGAAGCAGCTCACCCTCATGAGAATGGATAGTCAAGATTTATCTGCAATATCTAATCCTGTTCTTAAACTCAGTAGGAGCCTACACTTTGGAGAAAAAGCAACAAGTATAAACCTATGAAATTACTGACAAAGAAGAGGCATTAATGTGGGGAGGCCTGACACTGAGATTTGTTAGGTTCTGGAACTGTTTCCCAAGGTTAATGATAAAAATACCATCCATCATTTAGGTCTTCTAAAACTAGTCAAAGCACTAGAAAAAAATGCACTTTCAGAAAACAATGTTCTATTATCAGGAAGACGGGCTGGATGACCTGATAAATCTTTTCTACCTCTGATCTTTTGTTCTATTAAAAGCATGGAAAGGCCTTTTTTTTCCACAAGTAGATCTGCCAAATGTGGCTGGTTGGGAGGTAGAATAGGTAGAATTTTATTCTGGACAATTCTGAAGTGATGTTTTTATATATGATCCCTTTTAGAGACTTTTTTTTTTTCAGTATCCCTTAATATTCCCTGTTGTAAATATTTGAAGTCATCTTCAAAATTCCAACATGTTCTGTTAGCCCCTCAGCAGAAGACCAGTAGCTTTGCTGACAAATGACAAGATTTAGTTTTATACAATACTGCTCATCTATCATTATTAGTACAATGGACAAAGACACTCATCAATGATAATATCTGGCACGGAAGCAGTGCAGAGATAACTTCATGGCATTCTAGTCAGTTCCTGGTATTGAACTTCTCTACAAAAGACAATTGGTGCAACAGATTTAATTCCCATTGGGATTTGCCATAAAAGGCAAAGCAAACCCTTGCCATCATGGTCATCAGCCAGCTCTGAAAACTGTCCCAAGTGCTGTGAGTAGACCTGACACAGGGTAAGATTGGTTTCTAGCAAAGGCTTTTAGGTCATTAACTACTAAAAGCAGTAGGCAGAAAAATGGTTTCAGAAGAATAAACTGCTAGATCCCTCTCTTGCCATGAATGTTCTCCTTAAGTGTAATTCTGAGAATTTTTTGGAATAATTCACTCTCAGGTGCGTTTACAGTAACATGATGAGGCTACCTAGAACAGAGGCTAGACAGTGTTAGAGGTACAAAGTAGGTATTTATTAAAAAGGCCTTCAAAGGATCCACCTTGGCCAGTACAAGAGCCTGGACAAGGCTACACCCAAGATGGAAAACGGGTCATGAGTTTTCACACCTTTATAAGTTTTGGTCCATTTACATATTGAGGTTAATTGTCCAATTACAGTCTCAGGTTACAAAGTCCCATCCTCCCAGTTTGCTCTCCTCAATTCACTGTTGTTTATATGTCACAATATGACACAAAATTAAAATGCTTGACTCCAGTCAGCAGGCAGAAGAGAATCAGAAGGCTTTATTAACAATTTATTCAGCCTTTTCATAACATGATGCACTAAAAAGGCACATTATTGGTCCATAGAATTGACACCTCTCTTCATTGGTCAAGTAACAGAAATAGCAAACAACACCTAGGAGAGAGGTTGTTATGGAAAAGAAATATTGCTTACTTAGAAATGTTATGGAAAAAATAGTTTTTTTACACAAGGTTATTTTGGGAAAGGGAAAAATGTTGAAAAGTTTGCCTTGGAAAGAACTAGCAATTCTCAGTCTCAAAAATATTGGGACCACATCTATACTTTTTGGGCCTGAAGCTGCAACAGTGTCCTTGGGCTGGAAAAGGATTGTTTTGTCTAACTAAACTAAACTGTGTAGAGAACTTGCTAACACTTTATATGAAGTTCAGAGTTATATAATAATGCAGTATAGAATCTGGAAAATATGAAAGCTAAAACTTAAGGAATCAATGGCACTAAACAATTTCATCTGTAATATCTAAGAGAAAATTTTCTCCCTACTTCAGAATTGTAGGAGTGGTTCAAAATTCCTGAAGAAAGGATAATGTTTTCCATTTAGTACTTTAGATTTTTTTTTGAGTAATTTTGATAGATGTCCATTATATTGTTCTGTTATTTTCAAAGCAATAGCAGTCTTTAACATAAAAGTCATGAAGGACCAGGAAGGGCTGAGGTTCAGCTGTGTACACTGTGACTTTTTTTTCTGGGATACAAGATTTCCCCATGTGTACAGCTGTGTTTACTGATTTGCTTCTATAAAAAATGCAAAACAAGCTAACAGTGAGACATCATTTTTGCCTAGATTGGCAGAGCTAAATCTTGATTTACACAGCTGGCATCCTTCTACACAGCAAACTACTCACACTAGCACTCCCCAGCCTACTTGTCAGATGCTTCTTCCCTCAGCAGCCTTGCTTTTCTCTTTCCTCCACTTCTTAAGAATTTACCTAATACTAAGTGCCACAAATCCAAGTGTTCCTCCCTAACTACCCCATGGGAAGAGGAATTTCTTTCGAGTCACTTTATTGCCAACAATTTGCCAGAATTTGGTCCTCACAGATTTTCTTACTGGCTTTGAAACTCTCTTACATCCTACCACAACCCTGGCTCTGCAGAAAAGGAAAGTTTTTTCCAGATCCATTGAGGATACCAGATCCTCCTTTCCAAAAAGCTAAGCATGATGACTACATAGAAACAAATTGGCCAAGTAAGAGCCACCTGTACATACACATCATGCATAGTGAACATGTGCACATAACCAGACAGGTGTCAACAGCAAATATTTCTGCCAGCTTCTACAGCAGACCAGGGAAGGACTGTGAATGTCATGGCTATTATCCTTGCTGGAATTATCTATGTGTTGTGTTGCTTGGTCCACAAATTAACTAGGCTGACAAAAAGGCTGGACAGCCTGAGATAGCAGCTCCGTGACAAGTGGCTATGGCGGCTTAATGAGTTGCCAGGAGAATTTTGAGAAAAAATGTTTTTCTTCCACCAGAGAGTTCAATAAGCCAATGAGTTGGTTTTGCATAGCCTGTTTTTCTGGTAGCTGGAGGATGCACAGAGGTGGCTTCTGTGAGAATCTGCTGGAAGTTTCCCCCATGTCCAGCAGAGCCAATCTCTGATGGCTCTGAAGATGGGCATTCTGCTGGCCAAGGCTGGGCCAATTAGAGAATGGTAATGCCTCTGGGATAATGTACTTAAAAATATATCAAAACAAAGGTAGTGGGGCAGTTTGAATTCCAGCCAGAGAAGAGGAAGAGGTGAGAATACGCAAGGGAAAGAACATGGAGACACCAAGGTCAGTGGAGAAGGAGGAGCAGGAGGTACTCCAGGCACCAGAGCTGAGATTCCTCTGCAGACTGTGGTGAGACCATGGGGAAGCAGCTGGGCCCCTGCAGCCTGTGGGGATCCATGGGGGATGCAGAGATCCACCCACAGCCCATGGAGATCCACAGGGGATGCAGAGATCCACCCACAGCCCATGGGGATCCACAGGGGATGCAGAGATCCATGCACAGCCCATGGGGATACACAGGAGATGCAGAGATCCACCCACAGCCCATGGAGATCCACGGGGGATGCGGAGATCCACCCAGAGCCCATGGGGGAGGTGGCCATACAGGAGCAGGTGGATGCCTGGAGGAGGCTGTGATCCAGTGGGAGATTCAGTGGAGAGAGGGAGCCCTGCTGCCAGGCTGGAGCAGCCTGTCCTTCGAGCACTGCACCCCATGGAAGAATGACCCACACTGCAGCAGTTTTGGGAGGACTGGTCTGCCCGTGGGAGGGACTATTGCAATAGTTTTGGCTGGTGTGCTGCTTGTGAGATGTGAAGCCACACTGGAGAAGTTAATGAAGAACTGGCTCCCATGGGAGGGACTCCACAGTCTCACAGGGGAAGGACTCCTCTCCTGCAGCAGGGAAGAAAATCTCGGTTTTGAACTGACCAAAACCCCCTGCCCTGTCTTGCTGCGCTGTCAGTGGAAAGGAGGGAGGGGCTGGGGGAAAAAGGTGTTTTAAGGGCTTATTTTACTTCTCATTATCCTCCTCTGATTTTGTTAGTAATAAACCCACTTTCTGTCTCTAAGCTGAACCTGCCTCTTTTGCCCCTGGAGTGTTTTCTCCCTCTTGGTCCTTATCTCAACTCATGAACCCTTCATTAAATTTTTCTCTCCTCTGGCCAGCTGTGGCAGGGGAGAGTCAGTGAGCAGCTTTTGTGGGTGCCTGGTGTTTGGCCAGTGTCAAACCACAACAGCCAGTGATGGCACAGCCCCCAAGGCAGGCACAAGGAAGGGACATTTTCTGATGCTGGCATTCCCCAGCGTGACCCACGCTCTAAGATCCTACTGTTGTTGCTAAGGTCTTTATTTCTTCAGCCTGAGCCCTCTGCCAAAGAAATCCACTCATATTCTGCTTGTGCCCATTGCACAGTTAACAGAAAGTGAATCATGGGGCAGAGTTTCCCTGCATTTGGTTGGTAACAGGATGGCTTATTTCTCTGAGGATCAGGAATGAGTGAGAGCCTGGAGTACCCAAGCTGTGACACTCCAATACACAGTGAATCATTAACAGCAGCTAGTACACCTTGGAAAGGCAATATCCAGCCCCGTGCCAGGCTTGATGTTACAGCAGTGACAGGACCAGGAGAAATAGCTTTTAACATCTCTGAAGGCAGAGCTGAAATGCACTGAGATGCCTTTACTATGACATGGACACATTAACAGAGCACTCCTAAGGGTAAATCACACCTCTCTCATTTCTTGGGGTGTTTTGAGAAGGCTGAGAAGGGAATGTGTGAAGAAGGGGAATGGGAGTTCATCATGATCAGTCACTGATTTTCCAAAGGGCTGTTTTGAAGCTGGTCCTGGGCCCTGTTGGCAGCTGCATCTCCACAGTGAAGGACAAACATCAGGGCTCAAGGCTTAGGGCACTTGTGAGGGCTTGAGTCCAGATTTCACCAACAACTAGATTTCACCAGTGTAACAGAGATTAAGAGGAAAATGTGACACAACCTCTCATGTCATGTTCATGGGTTAGATTCCCTCTTCTGGGGGAATTTTGGTCAGTAGAACGTGATGGCTACATTCCTGCCAAGGATGAGACTGGAGCTGCTGATACTGCAGCAGAAGCATCTGTGCTTCATACAGATGGCTCTGGCCATCCTGTAGACCAGTGAGATTTGCAAATTAGCCCCATGGCAAATTTTTCAACAATGGGGGCCGTTCCATCTGCTTTCATCTAGCAGAGCCCTGACAAGAGTAACAAAGCCAAAAACCTCTTCACTCACACACAAATCTTTGTCTGCCCCTTTTAGCAAAATCAGTGAAAGCAGAAGTATCAGAACACCCTTTTAAAACAAAATATTTGTCTCCCAAACATTGGAAATGCACATCTATACCTATTTTAGCTCCATTTTACTTCTCAGCATCAAGCCCTACAATTTCTCTTCCATTTCTATATACTGTGCTGCACAGCTGACATACTGCTAACCCCATGCCAAAGCACAAGCTGTAATAATACTATCAGAGCAGCATTTCAGAGAGCTTTTCCTCACTAACCTATGTTTGACCTTTAATTGATAAACAGCAAAGTGGAGCTGATAGCAGGGTGATGCAGAGGCCTTATATCTCTATATAACTTCAACTGATTGCCCTTAAAATTGAGATAAAGTGATACAAGACCACAGTGCCTGATATGAGAAAACACTTTACTTAGAACACAAGCTGAATGCTGAGGCAGAGCATGGAAGGATTACAAATGTAGAAGAAAGATGAGAGAATGTGGAACAAAAATGTCTATGTTGAGAATCTTGGTTGACCTGTCAGAACTAGTCACTCAGTTGTATACAGATTAAAACCAACTTGTTTGATTAGCCTAAAGTCTTACCAAGGAATTTAGCCACACAAGTCATTAATTTCAATGAGCATGTTTGTGGCTAACTACCTTTGTTGACTCTGAAAAAATGTGTCTTGATATGACATATTTCTTCCCATGAGCTTCTCATGGACTGAAAGAAGCAACAATGAAAAGTGTTTCTACATGTGACTTTATCCAAAGGGGGTGCTTAATGCAGTGATTTATTTCCAGCTGCTACTGTTCCTATTAAGAAGATGAATATAGAAATATTGTTATAAATAGAAGGCCACACTCATGACCATGTGCTGTGAGTCATCACTGTTAATTATTCAGATGTATTTTCAAAGATACCTGGGGATGTGCAAAAACGAACGGTTGTAGAATAAGAGTTTAGCTATTTAGCATTTTTACTGACATATATGTATATGTCTAGATATGTATCCATTTGGTTTTCTCCTATTTACATTTTCTCTCTGTAAATATAGAGGAGGAACTGTGTCACATGTCAGAAGTGGCTAGTCACACGATGCAGTGAATAATGAACTGTGCGTGCAAACCAGCTGACAAATCCCCCATGCTAAGCTTTATTGTATGCAAACTATTTGTCAGGTTCTTGTGAATAACATGGATTTTTCTAGTAATCATGACCAGTTAGTGGACAGCAGACTAATCCAAAAAGTGGTATTTCTAATGTTAGTGTTCTTAGAATAAATTGCTTTCACAGCTTTATTAGCTACATGTGATCAACCAGGGAAGTGTTTTGCTTCTGTGCCCATTTTAGTTGTTGAGTCTGAGTGGTTTTTTATAAGACCAGTAGCAACAGCATACAGAAAGAGTGAGAATGTACAGGCATAAGGGTCCACATTGAGGTTGGTTATAACAAATCAAGGATAGCCTCAGGAATCATTACTTTTCTTAAAAAACTAAACAACTCAGGAAATATTCCCATCCTGGTATGGAGTTGTCTGTACTGATAAATGTTACAGTAGTTCACAGCCTGATTCAGATCTGGGACCACTAACATAACATCTTCCCAAACCATTCCCAGTTGCAGCTCAGCAACTAGCACCAGTCTGAGATCATTCCTGGCAGGTTTTGTATCTGGAGCCACGCAGTTTCAGAGACTTAGGGACCAAGACATCAGCACCATGGATGTGAAGTTTACTATAGGAGTTGTTCTCACTGCCCAAAATTATTGAAAAAAAAATCAATCTACTCAGGTTGATGTAACGCCTGTGTCCAGGAAAGCTTTTTCACTGTGTACCAACTCCTCTACTTCCCCGATAGCTGAGACACCACCTTCTTTCTATCCCTATTCCTGGTCCCTAGGACTGTTGTGGTTTCATGAGCATCTTTATCTGTCCTTGCCTTCTTGCTGCCTGTGAGGAAGAAATTGGCTTGATCTCTTGTTAAGTCAACATTCAGTCCTACAACTCAGCATCTGCACAAGTTGTAAGAGGGATGCTCTGCACAAGTCCACCTCACTGTCAGTAAATGTTTACTGGCTCTCCCTTCCAAAATTTTGTCTTCCAATTTATATCTCCTTGTTTCTTAAGATTCATAGAATCATAGAGTGTTATGGGGTTAGTAGGGATCATCCAGTCCCAAGTCTACTGCCATGGTCAGGGATACCTCCAGGTTGCTCAAGGAGGTGCTACCATGCCACCTCCATGGTCAGGGATAAACCAGGTTGCTCAAGGCCTTATCCAACCTGGCCTTGAACACTGCCAGTGTTGGGGCATTCACAACCTCCCTGGGCAGCCTATTCCATCCAGTGTCTCCTCACCCATGCAGTAAAGAATTTATTCCTAATATCTAACCTAAATTTTCCCTCTTTCAATTTGTACCTGTTATAGATGAGTAATGCGATGGTTGGCTCTCGCAATTCAGGGATGAATACAATGTGTCTGATTAGAGAAGTTTTATTGATGTAGAGTTATGTTATTGTGATTTGTTGTCTGGACATCCTCTGTTCTCTCCATAGTCCCCTTTCCCCCTGTATGGTTGCCAAGGGGCGGCCTTGGTAGTCAGGACATGTGGAGGCAGGGCTGTACCTGTGCCCCTTGCATGGGGCATTTGGGAGGAGGGAAGGCTTGTTACCAGGAGGTGTGGCACGGCAACACCTGACTGCTGTGGCCGTGGGTTTTGATAAGTTTTGACAAGTTATTTTTAAGTTATTATGCCAGTGGTTTGTCCCTGTTACCCCCCGATGGTTTGGTTTTGCCAAGTCTTCCCCTCTCTTGCCAGATTGTCAGTCACCCCTAGACACCCCTGTTGTTTTATTCCCCTGTTATCAATCCTCTCAAGCCCCTTCCCCTATTTCCAGGCTGTTCTCTGTCAATCCTAAGCCTCTCCTGGGTTTTCCCCTTTTCCAAGACACCCCACTGGTGCACATGACCCTTTCCACGCCCCTCGCCTTCTTGATTGACTGTCAGACCGTGAGTCCCTCCTCACTCGCCTTCCTATTGTGTGTGTCCCTGATTGTTTGGAAGAATGTAACCTCCCCTTGATCCTCCCCCGGCTAAAAGGGAATGTGAGGGCAGGCTTTTGCAGTACCCCTTGGGGAATAAACCTTTAAGAAACACATGGAGAACCCTCTCTCTGTCCTTTGCTCTGACACAAGACACCACAACCGAGAGCCATAGAGAGCAGGCAGCTCTGCCCAGCACCGCCATCCCAGCTCCAGGAACGGCGAGCACGGGAGCGGCCGCTCCAGGCACTGAGGCCAGGGGTACGAGGGAGCCGGGTGAATCCAGCCCACAGCGTCAGACCACCAATCAACCTGCAAGAAAGCAGCCTCCACCAAGGGACTGTGAATATTTTGGGAGGGGCCAGGGTTACCTGATGCAACACGGGGGTATGAAAGGTGGAGCAGCCATTTTGTGGGCAAGCACATGGCAGTTTAGTTCCATGTTCCCAGCACTGCTCTTTCTCCTTATTCAGTCTTTTGTTGTATTTTATTAAGGTTTAATAAACCATTGAAATTTTAAAAGTGGGCGTCGTTTCTCACATACCTATTACTTCTTGTTCTATCAATCACTACAATACCCCTTATTTTTTATAAATCACTCTGGGACCTTCCAGCATCTTATCTCAGTCCCAGAGTGCTCCTACTCAATGCAGTGAATAACCAGCTTGTCTTCACTCAGCTCATTTGCTCCAGGAGGCACAATCCACCTCTGTTTTGCCCATTATTTCTCATGGCTACCATTCCTGTAGCAAATGCCAGGATTCTTTCTTAAGAGAACAGCCAAGCTGAGCTTTATCTCAGATGTGCCAATATCAGAAATAAATGATAAAAATAACAGTAAGCAAAAGCAAAGCCATCTCGTCTGCTATCAACTATTGTGGTGTCTGATAAGTTGTGTGCACCACTGGCAGCACAAATTTTCTCTGAGATCACAGGACAGACAGTGCTTTTGAACATATAATCCAATAAAGGATTTGTTGGAATCCAACACCACTAGCACTAAAATCCCGAGCTTCCTCAGTGTTTACAAAAAACACCTTTGCTTTTACCTTTGTAGGGAAAGTGTTTAGCATGTACCTCCAGAGGACCAGAATTACTTTTGCTGTACAACAACAGTGGAACTCAGGGTAAGGGATGGTGTGAAAATACCAAATCTCCGACCCACATCCTCCTTTCTCAGCTCCACATCTTCTCCAGAACAAGCTGAGAGGAGGCTTCTATGCATATACAGAAGAAAGAAAATCAGCTCTCCTCACAGCTGGAATATTTGGCCATGCCCTAAGAGCTCAGTTTAAAAAGGTCTGTCTGATGTACTAGAAATGTAAAAGAACTTTTCCCTCACACGAGCTGCCTATGCCTGTAGCAGGACTGATATGAATTCCTCACTGCACTCAGTTTTGGGGATACCACTGTGCTGGGCAGTAATTGGTCACCCTGATAAAACTTCAGGAAGCAGCCCTACCTCCATGCCCTGATGCACACTGCAAAATGACTGTGCCATGGCTGCTGGGGATCTTGACAAGAGCAGAGCCTCTACAAAAAGCCATTATTCCCCAGCCAATACAGATGCAATGTGTTGCTTCTTTAGAGATCACATTGGCCAATTAAATCTATCAACCAACTAATTTATGCCTTGTGATGGGTGAAGTAACAGTAAAAGAAATGTGTCTTGTTTAATCCCCATCTATGTGGCAGATGTCAATAGGTTTAGTGCAATAATGTCCTGTGTATAAAATTGTTGGGTGCCAGGTGACACACTGGCAGCAGGAGAGATCTGCTGTGACTCCATTTGCAGAGTTTGTGCAGAGCCTCCACATTCAGTCATCACCAAAAGGAGCTGCTTGGCTTTGCCAAGGCAGCTCTTGAAAGGCTCAGTACAAAGGAACACCAATAAAAGCCAAATGCAGGAATTTGTGCCCCTCTTTGTCTTTCTTTCTTTGCGACCAGAGCAACTGACCTAAGAACTGGTACTCATTACCCTGCATCTTTGAAATCTGTGTCATTGAGCAGGGGTTACTTCTGGGGCTAAATTCTTGTCTTGCCACCCTGGAACGAATTTGGAAGGTGTCCATGTAAACTAAGGGTCATATTTAGATTCTTCTTAAGGAGAAGAGCATTCCTCTCCTGGGTCTTTTATAACACAGAATTCTTTCCCCCCTCCCCACACTTTTATTTTCTTTCTTAAGCTTCTTTCTTCTTTCCTTCTTTTTTTTTTTTTTTAACTATGCATATGGAATCTTTTAATAATTTTTTCATCAGAAGAATCTAAAAGAACCAAATCAGTCTAAGTTGCTACAGATTGTTGCTATGAATTATCCCAAAGCCTTTGTGCCAGCATATTGATTGCTTTAAAATCAAGTGAAAATAGATGCACAGCTTAGAAGAGCCATAAAAAACTCTCTACAAAGAGATTATTCATCCATACCATTTAAAAATGTAGCTTGTAGGTACACGAGTATGATTAGCGAATAAGAATAAGTGCAGCTCTGACAGCTTCAAAATTGTGACACATACACACAGTCAACTGTCTGCCAATTCCTTAAATAAACTGATTGTCTAGAAGGAAGCTTTTATGATTAGTAATAGAACATTCAGGTAAGGATTTTCCTTTTTTTTTTTTTTTCCAAGTATAAGGAGTTGATTTGTAGTCAAATTTTATAACACTGACCAAATCAAAGCACTGTTTCAAATATTTATTAGAATTGTTACTGTGAATGTACCTTTATTCCACAGTGAGCTGTTTTATAATTTATGATTTATAATTGTAGAGATTCTCAGTGTGCTGTAGCCAGACTTTGTTCCTCTCTCTGCCTGTCAACTCAATTGGTTGCTATCTCTTCCATGCTAGATTAGTGCTTATTAGTTCTGATAGATGTTATCCTTTCAAGTTGTTGCTAGCTTGACTTTGTGGCTGGGTTAGTAGGAAAGTGTTTATCAGAACCAGAGCTGAGAGCAAGCCCTTTGATGCAGACTGTTAACTCTCATGGCTGGTTGTTAGGATAGCTCTACTCATTGTTCTGTACCATGGATGAAGCTGGTACGGAGCAAAGGGAGGCTGCAGATGTTCTAAAGCAGATGTTCTGAAGCAGCTGTTTCTACCCAGCCTTAGCAACTCACTCCTGCTACCTGCTGAGTTACTTTTCACCTAACATCTGAAAGCTGCTCAGCAACCTCAGTGAAGGAGGCAAGCCTTTGTGAAGAAGTCACTGTGACTAGAAATGTCCTCTCAGTTCTGCCAGGAATGGGGTGGCTCAAGACGAAGAGAAAGCAAAGACAGTCTTGTCACTACCTGCATGATCCTCTCTGCTTGGGGATGAAGATCAGTAACCAGATCTTCACCTGCAGTGGAGCTCCAATGGCTAATGTACATGGAGACACTCACCTGTAGATATGGTAACTTGGTGTAGGCTCCCACCTCCAATTTCCTTCTCTTGTCAGAGGGGTTACTGGAACACCAAGGGATGGTCCATCCCAACCTGTTATCTAGGAGAAGTAGAGTGAGTCACTGCCTGCAGGTACCTGTGTCAGCGCACTCATTGGAGAGGAGGACACTCAGAATACCAGATTAATCTGGATACCAGTTATTACAGGGATGGAATTAGATGAGATCAACCCTCGCCCTGTGATTCCCTTTACCAAATATCCCAGCAAAGGCTGTGGCCAGCATTGCTGATTTCAGAAGGAGGAAGTAAGACATTTGCCCAAAGGAAGGTTCCTACCTGTCAGTGTTTGGGGAGAAAGTGTACAACTTGCATGAAGATTAGGTTGGAGACCTTCAAAAGCAACTGTTTCCCATTATTACTGGATATTACCATCTTCCGTACAAACAATCTGTTTCAGAATTTCATGACACTCTTTAAAGTTTATCTCTTATGAATAATGAATTCCTCAGGCAAATTGTGCATTGTCCAAGGAAAAAAATCTCCTTGCATCATTTTTTTCCTGAATATATTTGTTAAGCTAATTAAAGGCCTTCACTTCCCACAACGTTTTCTTTTAATGTTAGCTTGAACTCTGCAGGCTGGAGACGGCTGCTGCATGCACAGAGGAGTGGGCTAATCACAGGACTGGAATTAAGGAATTTATGAGCTCCTTAAAGCTTCTCCAATATGAACTGCCCAGAAAAGCCTCTTCATTAAGCATCTATTTGCCTCTCTGTTTTGCTCAATCTGTACAATTTTTGCATGCATGTATGTATTTCTGTGTCAGCTCTGAACAGGGACAGGACCACTGGGCCTTGGTAGACACAGATAGTTTTCTCTTCTGAGGTCCACTTACCAGCTGGATTTACCAGTGTAAGAAATCTGTCTTTCAGGGGAGAAATCAAAACCCTGTAATATTTTTGATCTGTGCAAACTGACTACTGTGACATCTCTGAAGTGCTGGGAGGTCCTCCCAGAAAAGGCCCAGTTTGGTGTCCTGAGATTACAGTGAGAACCAGTTCAGCTGGTTCACTGCCACAAATTAAACAAACAGAGACTGGAATTTGTTTTCCTTCACATGAATGTGTTTAGTGGGGCTCAAAATCGATCAGGAAAGAGATATTTGGAGCTAAAAGACAGAATCGTTTTTGTTGTTGTTGTTTGACTGTGTTGAGGATTTTTGTGGTAGGAAAAGTCTTTTGGCTTTGAAACCTGCCTGCCTCAGCTATATAGGTATATCAGGAGGGAATCTGTCAGGAAAAAAAAATGGACATTTGGCAGGGAAAAATTTTCAAGTCAGACATAGAAATTAATCCTGATTAGGTTTATTAGGGTTGCAAGAAGGGTAAGTATTTATTCCATGCACTCTTTAAAGGAATTTAATTGCTGTGTGTTCTGGTCTGATTTTGTTTTGTTCTTCCCAGCTTGCTAAACTTCAATTTATATGACACAAACCAATTACCAAATGGTGCTGCCTTAACCTTTCTTTGTGCTGATCCACTCAAGAGCAGAGATAGTCACTCTTCCATAGATCATTGTGCTTCCAGAAGGGTTGTTGTAAACCAAAAGAGCTGCACTGTGTGCCCTTCAGCATCTTCTGGCATTGCTGATAATGGGCTTTCACCTTCGCCTGGCTGCCGGTATCTCTGCCGCTTTTATCACTTAGGCAGATTATCTTGGGGCAGGGTCGTACACCTAGAGTTGACAAAGGCATAGAGGGGTGGTTCTGCTTCATGGAGCAGTGGAAACTGAACGGGAACAACCTCTGAATTTAGATTTAGAACCCATGAGTGCTGAATAAGCTTGAGGCAGCTGTGGTACAGCCCAGCTCACAAAAGGGTGCACGCCAAAACAGCTCCCAGGGCTGGATGAAAGCGCCTCTCAGTTCACTCTGAGCCTGCCTGGAGCTGCATAAAGAGAACCGTATCTCGGTCTGACATCTCTGAAAGGTGGAGGTGTCCAGGAAGGACATTGTCCTTGGCAGCCACTGGCTGATGCTCCAGCCAGCCTGCAATGGCCCAAGAAACATCAGTCTTGGCTGAATTCTCCAAGCTGCTTAGGAAAGCAGAGACAATCAAGAATAAGAGGATTTTTATGTTATATGACTGTTACAAACCCTTGAAACACAAGTTACTTCCCATTTATCTGCCACCTTGACCTAACTCAGGCTCTGGGATGTACATTGCTACGAAGAAATTTCTGTGCAAGACCTTTCCCATTCCTGAAAGAGAAGAACTGGGAAAGAGGCAGCAACTGAATTTTTTTGGGGTCCTCTGGCTGACATTTCTTCACTCTTTGAACCAGAGAGGGAGTTCAGGATAAGCAAAAAGGCAGGTTTGCCTGTCAGTAGTGACTGGAGGAGGGTTTTTGGAGAGCCTTCGGGCTGGTTTCCTCCCCCCACATTCCTGTCCCTGTTACGGCTTCAGCAGCTCAGACAAATGGTCGGATACACTTGAGTGCACAGCCCTGCAGTGGAATGGGGATGCTGACCTCATCATGACTCTTGTGTTTAGGTATTTTAAGCAGAAGGAGGGGTTGGGAAGGAGAAAAGAATGAGATAAGAATGTGTGAACTACTTTTTCTTTCTCTTTTTGCTTACTGAGTCGGTTGTTAGAAAAGCTGTCAACTGTGCACTCTATTATACCAAACAACTCCGCTAATCTCTTTGCATGGACAGCAAGATCCTGCTCCAAACACTGAAAAGATCCAACTGGAGCATTATGATCAGCTTTCCTCAAAAATTGATCATGCTTTGCTCAAAGCTGTATCGCAGGCAGCATTGCTGAAACCCAAGTTTTGGCTTTGGTCACTGGTGCGAGGCCTCATTAGGGCTGTATGGCTGTAAATGGGAGCAGGGCTTGGATAGAAAGGTGGTCCACAAAACAGACCACTGCTAACTTTATGGGACTGACAGGGGTCAGCCCCAAAACCAGAACACTGCTAACTTTATGGGACTGACAGGGGTCAGCCCCAAAAACAGAAAACTGCTAACTTAATGGGACTGACTGCGGTCGGCCCTTGGGTATTGTACCAAGGCACTGCAATCCCCACACAACCCCGTGTGTGTGAATGTTTGTGTGTGTGTATGTTTGTGTGTGTGTCTGTGTGTGTGTGTGTGTCTGTGTCTGTGTGTCTGTGTGTTCTGCACCTGCAAGCAATTTGTCACAAGCCTCTGGAAACACAGACATCGTGTGATGAAGTTTGAGTGCCCCTTTGTGCTCCACTGGGACTGGAGAGAGAGAGAGAGACGGGATATGTGCCATTCTTTCAGATTTTCAGTTTTCTTAGCAAAGAGAGGGAACAAGGCAGGTGTCACATGCAAACGAGGATTAGTTTCTCTTGCTTTTCCCCTTAGCAGCTGAGCATTGGGCAGATACTTGAGTGAAAGGACAGGCTCAGTTTGCCAGGGAACCAGTTGAAATCTGAAGTTATTCAGTTGAAACCCATAAAGAGATGGATCAAAAACTGGCCTTGTGCCTGGCTGTGGAGTCCGTTCTGAACAGACTACAGGAAAAATTAGCTGTGGATTGCAGACCATGTCTGCAAGAGAAGGTGGAATTTGTCAGTGAAGAAAACCTCATTTATAAAGCTTTTGAGCAACTTGCTTTGAGATATTTGCAGCGACTTTAAAAAAAACACCTCAGCTGTAATGAGCTTATGTGTTAAATGAACAAGTGTGGAAATTAGGACATGAGATATTTGCATAGCAGCCAGGAGATAATTACTGGTGATAGTCCAAGCTGAAGAATAGTATCTATTGTTTCCAGAAAACTAGTTTTTATAAAACAACATGAACTTCCTGTACTCAAAACACTCACATCAGCAATGGCTACAGTGTTATGTAGCAAAACTATTAACAAATAAGTACATGGGGAAAAAAAATCCCATCCTGGAAAAACTGTAAGGGATTAAACCTAATTAATTATTAAACCTACCAATACAGTATGTTTAGAATGTCTCTGTACTGTATATCCTTCCATTTAGTATAAAATGCAAATATATGCTGGTGAAAACCACTGCATTTTAAGTACAGAATAGCTAGATTTTAGGCATATTTATACACATGCAGAAATGTAGACATTATTTAATGACCTTTTAGGTCAGGAGGCCTGCAAGAGCTGGGGATCCCCTTGTTGGGCATGACTAGGAACAGTTCAAGGCTTGGTCTAAGAGGTTGGCTTGTAATATGCACTAGGAAATATAATTAGTCACTAGAAAAATAATTCATCTTTACTCTAGCACCATGTGAGTTCAGTTGTCTCAATGTGAAATGCAGCCACCCAGATCGAGGTCTCTGAGACTCATTTTTATTTTGTGAAACAGTAATTAATGTTGCATAAGGAAAAAAAAACCCACAAAAAACCCAACAAACCAACAAAGAAACAACAAAAACCAAACTGAAAGAGCACTGATGGCAAAATGGCAAATTCCACAGGGAGTTCTAGGTCAGTAAGCAGGGAGGACAGGCCTGCCAGACTTGCCTCATTTGTAAGCCTAACCTCTTGACTGGCCAAAAAGATGCTCTTTAGGTGGAAATTTCCTGTGGAGGTATGCAAATGGAATAATGAAAACCAAATCTATATTTATACTTTAAATCACATGGAAGCTCTGAGAGTCCTGGTGAAGAAAAACCTCATTATTTGCTTGGTGTTACATTTCTCTTCCCTGTGCATCTGCCCTGGGTCACTGCTGGAGACAGATGCTTGGGCTGTGAGCACCCAGGGCTGGAATGCTCTGTTCCTTATCTTCCTGTGACTCATGACAAATAACAAACTGCTAAAAACTGTGCTGATTGGTTTCAGAGACAGAGATCCAGAAGGCCGGGTCTCAGTTACACCCAATTACATTGGACTTACTATTAAATCCACTAGCAATCAAAGCTCAGTGTCTTAAAGAGTTCTATGAACCTGTGACATTCCTCCTAGTGACTTCCCTAAAACTCCTCATGAATTTACCAGGACTTCCGTGCCAGTGAGAATGGAGCAAGGTGTTGAGCGTTTGCCTGAATGCTCTTTTTGTCCTCGCTGTCAGTCTGTGTCACACCAGCAGATGCTGGGAGCAAAAGGCCAGGCCCCATGTGGTCTCAGCTACAGTACTCCATGGCAGCAAGCAGAGCAGTGCCAGGCTAAATCACTTCACAGATTGTATCATCAGGGCTGGAGAGGATTATAATATGTGTAATTTTTGTCCTGCTAGCCTGAACCCCACCCCCCTCCCCAATTTTTTCTGTCTGTCACATTCCTCATTCTTTTTACTCTATGAAGGTCATCTTTTGATAGGAAACTAGTGGCCAGGTATTGTTACAGTATGTGTGGCAGAAGTGGGCAAGATAAGAGATGCCAAGATAAGAGATACAGAGACTGAATATTCATTTCCAGGGAAATTGCTGTTTGCTATTTAAACCTGTTCATCTATTCTGCCTACTCCCTCCCACCAAGCAGAGAGAGCTCCCAACAGTCTTTTCATGTCTCTCTGTTTTATCTTGTTGTCATGTTGCAATAGCTCTGGGAAAACCACTGGGTCACTCTCTTTTACTCCATAGGAAGTGGGCAGAGCTCCCAAGCCTCAGAGGTAGAGAGGCAACCAACATTTGAAGAGTGCTTGAAGAGTCACCCCAGACATGTCTATACAGAGTAACAAGAAGCAGAGTTTGGGACAGTTCTGGGAACCACTCCCAAGTCCTCTAATAGCTGAACAAGTGCACAATTCATCCCATTTGGCTTCTCATAGAGGTGACCCCTTCCCTGGCACTATCCAAGGGTCAGCCCCTCAGGTTGCAATTGCAGTGGAAAAATAATTCATTAAAGAAGTGATGGCTGCATGGGAAGGGAGGGAGGGAGGGAGGGAGGGAGGAAGGAAGGCAGGAAGGAAAGCAGGAAGGAAGGAAGGAAGGAGAGTAAAATACACATATCCACCTAACACAAAGTTTTAGTTCTCTAAGCTGATGTGTTTCAGTGGCTGTTTATTATGGGAAAGAGGTGTGGGTGTGAGTGTGTGTAGGAGAGTGCAGCACAGGAATATAACTAGGAAAACTGAACAAGCTGAGTAAATCAATTAGAAGGAGCTGACCAGGATGGGACAAAGACACAGAGGGTCTCAGAACATAGGATCTGAGGGTGCTGACAGGGGAATGGAAACCATGCCCCCATACTCAGGCATAGCAGGCTTAGTACATGCTTGTAAATACACAGAACCACATTCAAGATGTCTAGTCCCAGTTTGTCTTCCTAATTAAAATTGCCTATAATGTAGCAGTTTATACAGATCAGACTACCCCTCTTCATGCTTCTATTTCAAAATTAATATATCTCAAGTTAGTGATTTACCATGTTATCTTCCCAGTTCATATCTAGATGATAATTTCTGTTGTTCAGTTATTCATCCCAGAAAGAGCACTGATAAGGTTTTCAAAAACATGGTCTTGGGAGAGCATGGTTTTCATAAGGTTTTCAAAAACATGGTCTTAGACCATCCATATCTCATCTTGGGCACCATGCAAGTGCTGTACTCAGAAGGAAAGATAGGAAATATAATCTATTCTCCCTCATACCTCTGTGCCATTGGGAAACAATCAAACCTGCATTCCAGTTCCTTTCACTGAAAACCCTCTCTAGGAGACTGGGATGCCCCTCCAATGCCTTAGGCAATTCAAAAAACTTCTTTACATTTAGAAGGTTCCCTCCCACTGCCCCAGCAATTTTTGACACAGACACACACAAACACACATATTCAAAGGAGTTTACTCTCCTGCCACTTGATGCATAAGGATGGGCTGATTAAAAAAAAAAAAAAAATGTTCAGAGATCTCAGTGGCAATAACAGAGCCATGGATATGACAATGTCAAGGGATGCTCCCTAGCACTGCTGAATACAGCCAATGTATCCTGCTGCATTGCACTGGAGACATAGTAAAGATACACATACATGACATAATATCATTTTATATGTAAGAATATTTCATTGACTTCTGGTGTAGCAGAACCAGTGAATGAGGCAAACCTTCCAAAAGGCTTTTTTGATAGAGAAAAGGAATGGAAGTGCCTTGTAAACTACTGGTATCACATACTGCATATGAACTTTTGACATGGCTGTCTCCCTGCTGTTGTTCACTGTATGCCATAATCCCTTCCTCTCCTGACAGATTTCAATCTGTACCACATAACCCTTGCTATTCCTCCAAGAAAGGATTTCAGCAGCATCATAGATTTTGTACAAGAATTCTATTTGAAAGTCATTCTTGCAGTTAGCCTTCTGGCATGCAATCATTTAATATGTTTTAGACTCTCAGATCGATTCTCAGGAGTTTGCAGGTCTCAGCCTTAGTAACAAGATCCCATCTTTGGATAAAAAAACCCCCCACACTGAGAAGTGGAGAAGCCAGACCTCCTCATACATGCAAGTATGAACATAGTTTTCAGAAAGGAACAATTGTTTTTAATACCCTGTGTAGATGTCACATGTTCAAAAATGCCTAATGTTTTAATAGCTTCCACTATAATCCTTTTAGATAAATTTTAAAAGCCTGTATTTATATTTGGATCTTCTTGACTTAGTAGTGAGAATTGAGATTTGAAAAATTCAGCTTCCTTTTACCAACAAAGCCTAAATAAATATTACTAAAGAATAAATATTATAGTCTGAAATTTAAAAAGATATAATGTAGTAACGTCCCTTGTTACCTTTTGGTTTCACTTTTGTGGGAGCTGCACAAATATGGTTCTACTAAGAAAAAACATTAACTGGAAATTTTATAAGAACATTTGAGTAAGTGAAAAAATAACTTGATAATTTCCAGCTTGATGTGAATGTAGTTGTGTGGATTTCAAAAGTCCATCTTAGGCAAAACTCAAAAATTTGTTTGAAGCAGGAATATTAAAGGCCCTCATAGTTTTTTGCAACTGGGGTTACCTTTCAGGGTTCGTATAAAATTTGCTTTGCTTCCTGAGATGAAATTATATGATATCACCTGGTTTATCTATTATTTATCTACTATTCTAAATAATTTGATAAATGCTCAAGTGTTTCTTACTGTGTTTCCAATGTTGTATATAAACAGCAGACTGAGAAAAAGATGAGAGGGGCTCAGGCCAAAGAACAAAGAACCAGTAACCATCTGGTATCAGTGCGATAACCAAAACTTCACATGGTATCAGTTCAATAGCCAGGTTATTGCTACTTCTCTTAGCCCAGGATGCAATGTCCCAAATCTCCAACATTTAACATAAAATCATAGAATGGTATGGGTTGAAAGGGACCTTAAAGATCATCTCATTCCCACACCCTCTGCCACAGGGAGGGACACCTCCCAGCAGATCAGATTGTTCAGAGCTCCAACCATCCTGGCCCTGAGCACTCCCAGGGATGGGCAGCCACAGCTTCTCTGAGAAACATGTTCCAGTGTCTCATCACCTTCACAGTAAAGAATGTTTTTCTAATACCTAATCTAAATTTATTCTCTTTCACTTTGAAGCCACTCCTCCTTGTCCTGTCTCTACATGTCCTTGTAAAATGTTTCTCTCCATCTTTCCTGTAAGTTCCCTTCAGGTACTGAAAGTCCACAATTAGATCAGCCCAAAGCCTTCTCTTGTCCAGGCTGAGCAATCCCAATTGTCTCAGCCTTTCCTCATAGGAGAGGTACTCCATCCCTTTAACCATTTTGGTGGCTTCCTCTTGACTTGCTCCAACAGGTCAATGTTCTTCCCCTGCTGGGGCCCCAGAGCAGGATGCAGCACTTATGAGTGTGAATATAAGATCCTTAGGTTATTCTTAGGGTACTATAACTTCATTTGGTACAGAATTTTAATAATTTCTCTTATTTCATAGAATCACAAAATAATTTAGGTTGGAAAATATGTCTAAGATCAAGCTCAACTGTTCACTCAGCACTGCCAACTCCAGCACTTAATCATGTCCCTGCATGCCACATCTACATGTCTTTTAAAGACCTTCAGGGATGGTGATCCCAACACTTCCCTGGACAGTCTGTTTCAGTGCTTGATAACATTTTCTGTGAAGAGATTTTTTCCAAATATCCAAACTAAATCTTCCCTGGTGCAACATACAACCACTTCCTCTTGTCCTGTCCCTTGTTACCTGGCAGAAGAGGCCAACCCCCATCTTTCCACAGCCTCCTCTCAGGGAGTTGTGGAGAGCAATGAGGTCTCCTCTGAGCCTCCTCTTCCCCAGGCTAAACACCCCCAGCTCCCTCAGCTGCTCCTCATCAGACCTGTGCTCCAGAGCCTTTCTCAGCCCCTGTCTGGACTCGCTCCAGCCCCTCTGTGTCTTTCTTGCAGTAAGGGCCCAAAATTGGACACATATTCAAGAGTCATCCTCACCAGTGCTGAGTATCATTTCCCTAGTTCTGCTGCAGCAATGTTTCACAACCAGACATCTTAAAATCATCAGATGACCTTGAAGTTGGGTAGAAAACAACCTCAATGCCCTTATCAAACGAGAAATCTCTGAAAGTACAAATAAAATGACAACTTGTGTCACCACTGCAGAGAAGCTGGAAAGAGAGAAGTGAGAGAATTCTCTCACAATTCAAAGAAAATGTCTGAGAGAAGAAAAATTAGATGCTCTAAATAGCAAAAGTCTGAAATTCAGTTTTAAGGTTTTTTGTGAGCAATATGTCAGACAAATAACTCAAGTTATGCTCAGCATTGCCAAGGTTAGTAAAACCCTTTATGATCTGCTGGCTAACATCTCATTGTATAATCTAAAAAGACTTGGGTGACCTGCTCATGCAAACACATATTTTTTCTGGCATTTAAGTGACAGGAGAGACAGTAGTAGATGACTGGTTATGAGGAGAGATACTGAAGTATTAATATACACCTCTGCTGAAATTTATGTGGGATGCAGCGTGTAACCACATTCAAGAATGCTGAATTCAAACTGGGATGGGCAGAGAAGGACTCCTAACATTACCAAGGGAACCTAACTTTATAGAGAAGAAAAAATACTGGAGAGAATGTCACTGTTGCTACTAAGTCTGCCAGACAGTAAAAACTGCCAAGGAATAAGAATACCTAAGACACAGCGTGAGACCCACGTTAAGGCTGAGCACTGGGACAGCCACCTGCCCTTGGCAGTAGCTCAGCTGTGTTGCTATTTCATAAGGTGCTCAGGTGCAATCCAGAGGTGGACAGAGGGACATCAAAAGCCTCTCAGACTGATCTATTTGGAGAACTCAAACTGCATTAAGTAGAGCTGAAAGCAGGAGGAATGCACTCCTGCAGTGGAGCCTGGGGTCACATAACTGACTGAGGAGGTGGAAACACAAGTCCTAGGCATTTTTCCACTAAAGATGGTGTAAATGATGTTCTTGTGTCTTCTGGGAGTCATGAAACCACTCTGATAATTCAGCAGTGGGAAGAATACCTTGTTTTAGCTGATGAGGAACCACTTTGCAATCAGCAGAAGTGCCTGTTTCAGAAACAGCATGTATTTTTCACTCAGAAAGGTCATTACATGAAATACAGCCACAGGCATCGCAAATAAATAAAAGAATCCAGCACTGTTTGGCCACAGCCCCATTAAATAGGCTAAAGAATCAGAGTCCTTCTGGATTCAGATATCATACATTTGGTTTTTTGCACAGTGGTTCATCTTCAGCGGAGTATAGTCCCATGAAGATTTTAGATCACGCTGTTGGAAAAAAAATCCCTAGAGAAGAGCTGTGGTATTTTTCTCAGGCAGATGAAAGTGTTGGTCCCAGACTTGCTTCTTTCTCACAAGAGTTCTAGCCAGAAGAGATAAAATTCAGCTGCAGATGCTTGTTCCTTTTCCTTCTTGGTCAGCCATGTTCCCTCAGACAACATGGGCTTTCTGGCCCAGTTTTTGACCTGGAGAAAGGAATGGAGAAAGATAATTTAGTTCCACTCAGCCACAAAGAACCCAAGATAAGCTCCTCAGACAGCTTTTCTGATCTGAGACACAGTGAGCCAGCCTGTGGAGGATCCTGAACAGAGGTTAAAGAAAGCTTCAGGTAGTCTGGCATGCAAAACACCCACGTCCCTTATGGAGGTACACTGGTGTCTCAGCAAGGCAGCTGAAATGTGTTGTTTGAATAATGACAGCTATTAACATGAAAACAAATAAATACTGGATGTGAATAAATGCAGCATGTAAACAGAGGGAAATGTAAACATCATTATCAAGGTGTATAAGATTCCATAATGACATTATGGAGTATTAGGGGGAAAAAAAAGGTAGTTGATTAAGGATAGGAACCAACATATGGTAACAGGAATATTGGTCACACTGGCCCAAGGATTTCATTGTTCCTTACTGGACACTGCTTTTTCCATGGTTCTGCTCTTTTTATGCTCTCCTCTGTATCAAAGGGAACTTTCACCCCTCTGATTTACACCTCTGCTCTCATTATCTCTAGACAGACACAGACTGTTGAAAGTGGAAGGCAGATTTTTGCACTATCCACTTCTTCATTCAAATTACCTTTAAGCTCATTGAAAACTGAGGTATAAATAAAGGTGGAATACAGCCTGAAGAATTGCAATAAAAATGCCTGAGGGCTTCTGCAGGCTGTTAATTAACCTGGTTCATGTGGGGAAGACGGTTGATAACTCAGTGAATATTTGAGCCATTTCAACTTTACAAGAACTTAGCTGTTTTACATACCATACTCTGTAGAAATCCCCCACTGGATTTCACCCTCTAATGTCTATAAAATAAAGACAATACATATTCTTAGCACATAAGCAATAAATAGGAAATGCTCTTGTGGGATGCACATTAGTTCCCACAATAAAAGAACACAAATCAAACCCAGCGGCTGAAAAGCAGATGAGCGAATGATTATTTTGGGCCTCTAATGAAATGATATTGTGAAAGGCATTAGACAGATTGATTAGAGCTCAGCTGACTGACAAAACTGCCCACGCTGTCCACCATTATAATGAGTCTACCTAAACCATTTCCTTGAGTGTGGGCACTGGTGTGTGCATCCCTATGCACGTATGTCTTTGTGCTTCACAGCAAATTATTCATTGCTGTTTCTTTGTAGTGCAAAAAATAGTCCAACTTGTACAGATCTATGCTTTAGAATTAGCTATGAATACACTCTCTGGGTAGGACTCCTGCAAGGATTCATTTTCAGTATATCTGACAGTCATTTCAATTAACACATTTATCAGCATATTTACAACATGCAGCGTGAAATAAAGATCCTGTTAAAGAAAGAAGCAAGCTGAATCAAGCATCTCAGATTAAAAACCAGTCAAAATTAAATCATTATCACAAGTTGATATTGAAGCTAAAAGCACAGTAAGAATAGAAATGAAGACTGGATGTTTATACCATTAAGGAGGATATTCAGAGAAAAAATATCAGGATTAAAAAGAAAGCAAGATCAAGATCTTTTGCTGTATAAATGTTATTTGTTCCATTTGCTTTAGCAGAACTCTGCCAACAGCCATTAGTGATGGATCTGACATGCAGTCTTAGAACCTATGAAGATCAAGGTTTGAAAATTGTTCCTGGAAACAAAGATCTGCATGTGGGTTGGAATAATTAAAGGCAACGGCTCAGGCTGAGGAGTGGCTGACTAGGAATCATCCTTGCAGAATAGACCTGGGATGCTGAGGGACAAGGAGCTGAACATGAGTTTTGCCAACCAGTTTTATAATGACAAATATCAACTGTACAAAGGGCTGCATTGGCAAAAACACAGCTGAGTGTCTGAGCAAGTGGATTTCCCCCTCTGCTTTTCACTTGTGGAGGGAACACATCCAGACTACTGAGTTCAGTTTGGGCTTCACAGGATAACAAAGTCATCAATGAGCTAAAGCAAATTCTTCACTTGGATGGTTAGGGACCAAAGCTTATGATGGACAAGATGAGGCTTCAAAGCCAAGCTTGTTTAGCTGCCAAAAAAGAAGGCTAAGGGGAATAATGTTAGTATTTTCAACTACCAAAGAGATTTTTAAAAAGAGATGAATTCAGATTAAAGGCTGGCAGACACGGGGTACAGCAAATGGAAACTAGAAATACCAATTAACTATAAGGGAAAAGTTCTTCACAGTGAGGGTGGACAAACATTACATCAGAGACCCAGAGAGGCTGTGCAGCCTCCACCCTTGGAGATATTCAAAGCAAGGCAGCACAAAGGCCTGCAGGGACCTGATCCAACATTGATGCCACTCTGCTTTGGCCTCTGGAGTTCCCTGTCAATCATAGCTTTGTAAGATTTTAGAGAAGAATAGGAATGAGGTGTAGGGAGAAAAACAGAAATGTCACTGCACAAAATGAGATTCAATAACCAAGGAATATGTAAGGCAGACAGAAAAGAAGTGCCTAAGTTGAATACTAAGCCAGGCCTAAAGAATTGTCATCTGGTTATAATAGGCTTAACAAAGACAAACTTCATCTCCCTTTGGAAATCAAAGCCCTGCAGGCTTCTTGTAGGAGGCAATTGAAGACAAGAATAACCTTGAGCTCCAGTCACACTGTACTTATTCATTGCTTATTTAAGACATAGCAACCTATTGTATATTACTGCAATTTGTATAGCTAATTATATAGAACTCCAGTTACACATTGTGTCTAATTGCTGGAATATACATCCTCTGAAGCCATTTAGGAGTGCTACCACTGACTCATTTGAAGAGTCTAATTTAGCCAGCTGAATTATCTGACTCATCTTAGTAGGCTCATCTCAGCAGGCTTTTCTAATGTTGCCCTTTGGAGTAGCTTGTCTCTGTGCAGAGAGCCTGGGGAGACTAACCTGAGGGGCATGCTCAGAGCTCTGGGAATGCTGCCCTTTCTTTCCTCCTTGATAAAGGAGGGATGGTAATAATTGCATATGTTCACATTTGATGTGAGAATCAGTTGATGTCAGAGCAATTTAACTATGGAAATACTAAAAAATCTATTCCATTCGCCAGAGCAGAAAAATGACCTTGTGGAGAGATTGGAAGGATGAATTGGAGGAAGAGTTGCTGACCACTAAAAAGCCAGATTTTCAACAATATCAATTAATATGATGTTTTTAGGGCTGTCTGAATACCCTGCCAATAAAACAGTGTTTAAAGAAGGTCCAGTTAATTAGAATTTGCAGAAACCAGAAGATAGGCAAAAAACCTATAATAAATATTGAACTAAGGAAGCAAATCTGTAGTAGGTGACTTCAATGGATAAAGGAGTTGTGCTGAGTTTTCCTCTTTTGATTTGTGGTCATTGAGTAGTTACACAGGTATTCAGGGGGCTTATGAGGCACAAAAATGTTAGAAGAAGCACATAAAATAAAATACAAATTCTAGAATATTCAAGGCACAGCAATGTTTCTGAGGTCAAATATAGCTGCTGCAGCTGAGTTATATATTATATACAATAATATACTCTATATTCTTACAGATATTCTGTATATTCCACTCTACTAAAACAGATTTGTTGCTGTACCTTTATGGTAACTGAATAGGGCAGGAGAAGAGCCACAAATATTTCATTTCTAGAACAGAATTACCACTTTGGAGAACACATGAGAAATATGGAGAAGAAAGAGTTACAGATGGGGAAAAAGGTATGAGAGAATTGGGTCATGGAGGGTATTGCTGATAGTGTCAAAGAGAGCTGAGGGCAGAGTGCTGGTTCGGAAGAGGTCATAACAGTTAGTGCAGTGTGAAAGAAGCTGAAGGAAGGGATTAGGAAGGGTCTGGCATCATCAAAGTCTGAGTTTAAGTACTGCATTTAATATGTCCAGGGTTGAAAGCAATGGATTTTGATAAATTAAAACAAAAGTAGGCCTATATTTCAGTAAAACATACATCCTCTGAGGAGAGAAGGAGAATGAAGGAGGGAATGAGAATAGGATAAAAGGCAGACAGGAAATAGGTTGGGCTTCTGATCATAAACAAAGCAGTAGGGGTTAGATAAAGTGAGAGTTCTTGAGGAAAGGAATTGCTTGTTATGTTTTATCTGATATGCAATATCTGATCTGGATAGCACTCAGTGAAATCTTGTGTGGAGAGCAAAGTAGAAAAGAGGGCTTAAGGAATGAAAGAAATTCTACCAGGAATGTCTGATATACTTCATATGAATGAATCTCAGCAGAGAAGTAAGGTGAGGAAGGACTAAAAGAAGTAAACTCAGAGCTGAAGGAGGGAACCTCTGCAGGACCCTATTGAAATTATGCTGGGACAGCCATGCTGGAGCCACCTTGCTCTGCGAGACTTCCATGAATGACCTGGCCTGTCCTTGCTCTGGGCAGTGCCAAAGACCGGGTCCCACTCCCATGGCTGAGGCCACTGAGCTGTGTCTATCTGAGGGGATATTATGCAGCTGAGGGCAATATCACGGCTTGTTGTAAGATTTCTTCCAGGCTCTCAAAACACTGGAGCCACATGGACACTCAGCAGAGATGGATCTTACTCTACCTGAAGCTGTGCAACTTTGGCACAGACAGGCCAGATGGTTAAAATGATGAGTATCTTCCACTTATCATTCACCCTCAAAACCTCTTGAATTTCTTCTGGTGTCTGGACAGCCTGCCTTGCTAGGGCATGCTCTAAGACAGCCAAGCACATTTCCAGAGGCAGACAATGAAAAAACCCACCTACACTACACAGAAAAAGGCTTCTGTGATGCAGATTGCAGCAGCCTAAAGATTGTTTTGCCAATTTTGTGTTGGCTCTGGCAAAATGTGTCTCCCATTAACTAACTTTATTACAGTCTTTTCAGATCCCTGCATCTGCTTAGGATCTCAGCACCATGGGTGCCAACTTCAGGAACACATCAGCATTTGTCAAGACAGGAGAGCTTTTGCAAAGGCATCATGTGCAGAGACTGAAATGGGGTGTTATTCATCTCTTTAAATTAGGTTGTCTCTGTTGGCTGCATTCCTGTTACACTCGCTGGAGATCTGGTCAATACAGCCATAAGGCATCAGTCAGTTCATTCTAAAGCAGACACTCACATTTAGGTCAGATGAATCATGCCCCAGGTATTATGGATAGTATTGACTGGCTCTCCATAAACAGAGTTGAATTCCACATAACTGCCTCAAAGGCAAGCACTTACATTTTAGAAATGCCAAGTTAGAAAACAGCATCTCGCAAATCCCTCTAATAGTCACTCAGGGATCATAGTGATAACGCAGGTCTTGGGAGGTTCACATAAATTCCCATCAGGAAGTATGAACTCACAGCTGTACAAATGCTCCAAGAGCATCATTTCAGTCCTGACCTTACCACAAACTGCATCTGCCACCTCCTGTGTAACTGAGTCACTTTGTTCCTCTCCACTTTTGTCTCTTGCATGGACACAGTGACATTCCACTTCCCAGAGTGTTCTGTTGCTCATGGAGACTTAGAGCTCCTACTGCATCTCAGCACATGCAATCTTGTATCTTATTTCAAACCTCCAGTTGCTAGTGTGATATGAGTAAATAATAGAGAAGACACAACAGCTAGTTAGGAGAGCTTTCAGCCCCAAGAATGATTGCACTTTTAACTACGAAAAGTATGTTTTCATACTGGATTTTGTTCTCTTTTTGGTGTATGTTATTGTTACTGCTACTGAGAAAAGTGATTTATTTCAGTGTATCCTCTTGTTTAAAAAGAAGAAAGTTTAACCCTTGCTCTTTCAAGAGTAAAAGTAACCTTACAGGGTATAAAATAAATATTTTAAATGGATAAATTGAAGGAGGAAGGGGAAAAAAATCATGTCACAGAAGGATAGCAAGGATTTTATTTCAGGGTAGTGACAGCTTCTGTTGTCTCTTGCCATCAAATAACTCTGAAGTCAGGAAGGCTGCTGCATGCAAATGAAGGCAAATGAAATGTGCATGACATGATGTGCATCATTGTCATTTAAATGGCAGGTGGGTTCCCTCAGCACAGAGGCCAGGCAGTGGATGCTGAGTGCTCCCACATTAGGGGTGGTCCCATGAGGACAAGGTTAAGACTGGTTAAAAGCACAGCAGGGAGAGTCTTGCATTGCATATTCCTTCAGTGTCTAAATTTTGGATTGGATTTCCTCCCTCAATGCTGTCAGGCCACTATGCTCCTCCAGTGATGGAATTTATTTTATCCCTGTTCTGAATCAGGAGAGAGGGGAATTGTGTGCTGATTAGATGATAAGCTGTCACCACTCTACCAGGCAGCTACTCCACACCTGTCTGGAAATCAAATGTTGGTCTTGAGCACTGTTTTCAGCAGATACATGGAAAGCCAATTGGGTCAGGAGGGTCCATCCTTCCAGAGCCACAGCTTTTCACCTTTGCCTCTCAAATAAATTTAAAAAAAAAAAAAAAGAAAAAAAAAAAAAAAAAAAAAGGAGCAGCAGATTGACTGTGGTTTCCTTGTGTACTCCTGGTTTCCAGGGGAGTAATTTCAAGTCACTATCCAGGTACTTTTTTATTTAGGGAGAAACAGAGACACAGTACATTGAGTATTTTATTCACCTTTCATTGAGAGTCTGGCAGAGTAAGGAGTGGGTCCTGGCTCTCCAAAGCCATGCTGGCATCCTTATGTATCACAGGCATCCAGTCAGACTCACGGTTGTCATCTTCTCAGAGCTACATCAAAACCTACCCTGCTGGAAAGAGCTTATGGTTTTGCAGCTCAGTTTTTCCATGTGTTCTGAAATATCACTGACTCCACATCACAGCCATGACTTTCTACCTTCCCTTAAGCTCAATAAGACAAGAAATAACGAAGAAACAGAGGGCCAATGTAACCTAGAAGTGATTCCTCCCAATGCAGAGTACAAAGTAATGTGTTTTTATTACTCTTCTGATCTGGTAACGGTGTAAATCACTAGCAAGCTATAAAGTGATGATGACTGTATTAAAAAAAAAACAACAAAAAAACCCCCAAAACACAAAAAACCAAAAACCACAAAATTGGTTAATTAATAAAAAATGAACACATCTCTGAGGAGGATCTTCTCTAACGCTACTCATTGAAATTATTTTTTTGTCCTCTCATTGTGCTGATAAACATATCTAAATCTAAACACATTTTATATACTTAAAAATGGTGGAAATAAAATTTGCTTTTCCTAACAAATTATCAAGTAATATTAAAATGTCGTTATCACATTTATCTGTTTACCAGCTGGAGTCCTAATTGAAATTTGTTCAGAACTCATAATAGCATTAGGTCATGTTATGCTTACAACATTAAGCAATGATTACATCTGTGACTTTTGCTTTTAATTAGCTTTTCTCAGTTATCTGGGAGAGATAGAACATTTCAAGATCATAATTCACTTTTGATTACAATGGAAAGAGAACAAACCAAGTCATCTTACAGAAGAATGTGCAACTGTGTAATTCACATTCCTGACTCTAGGTCTGTTAGATCTGATTGTATTTTGATTTCCTTTCACTCATCAGTTATGTCAATTGGTTCTTGATGCCAACGAGGTGTGCTGGCGTTTGCACATTTGGGGATCTAAAATAACCTTTTACAAAATAGAGATGAGTGCGTATTGTGTCTTACTTTCCCACTGGCAGTACAGAAGGATTGCTTTTACCTCACAGTACCAAAAACCAGACCACTCTGTATCAGCCGTGCAATGGAACATGGCCAGAGGTGAATTTTAAAGGGGGATTCAAATGTAGCTGTAGCTGTGGTTCAGAAAAGTGTTTCAGCACGTGCCTTCATCATTCATCCCAGCCAGCAAACACACACATGATTACTCACCTGCTTTAGCTCAAACATCTTGCTGAGTTTCATCCTACGGAAAGGGCAAACAGCAAGCCCAAAGCAGGATTTCAAAAACCTTCATCAGAGGGAATAACACCAGCTGCTCCATAGAAGTGAACTGACTCCAGCAGGTCCCTGGGCTAGAAGTGCCCTGGCTGCTTTCTTCTTCAAAACCTTGCTTAGCTTGTTGTGAAGAGCCATGCTTGGAAGAACAGGAAAGTTCTTCCACAAACCAGAAGAGGGAATAATCAGCCTTAATCTGCTGGAATGAGTAACTGAGACAGATCAAGCAACCCCATGCACTCTTCTGTGAACCTTGGGAGTCTGGAGGTATCCATGGCCCAGCAAAGCTCCCACATCCAGGGACACAGGCTCACCATTCTGTGCCACTTCTGTGCTCCCAAGCAAGACACAGCAGAAAAGAGAACCTGAACATGGGCAGCCATGGGAATTTGGTGGCAATGTTTGCTGCTCAAGTGCTTATGGTGATGAATTAAATAGAGTGGCATATTGGTTTTGCACAGCCTGGTTTTTGGTAGCGGGGCGGGGCACAAAGATGGCCCCCGTGAGAAGCTGCTGGAAACTTCCCCTGTGTCCAACAGAGCCAATCCCTGCTGGCTCTGAAGATGGACATGCTGCTGGCCAAAACTGGGCCAATGAGAGAGGCTGGCAACGCCTCTGTGCTGATGTATTTAAGAAGAAAATCAAAACAAAGCCACGCAGTTCTGCTTTTAGTCAGAGAAGAGGAGGAGGTGAGAATGTGTGAGGGAAACAATGGAGACACCAAGGTCAGTCGAGGAGGGGAGGAGGTACTTCAGGTGCCAGAGCCAAGATTCATCTACAGACTGAGGTGAGATCATGGTGAGGCAGCTGTGCCCCTGCACCCCATGGGGATCCACAGGGGATGCAGAGATCCACCCACAGCCCATGGGGATTCACAGGGAATGCAGAGATCCACCCACAGCCCGTGGGGATCCATGGGGATGCAAAGATCTACCCAGAGCCCGTGGGGGAGGTGGCCATACAGGAGCAGGTGGATGCCTGCAGGAGGCTGTGATCCAGTGGGAGATTCAGTGGAGAGAGGGGGCCCTGCTGCCAGGCTGGAGCAGCCTGTCCTTCGAGCACTGCACCCCATGGAAGAGTGACCCACACTGCAGCAGTTTTGGGAGGACTGGTCTGCCCATGGGAGGGACACACATTGCAATAGTTTTGGCAGGTGTGCTGCTCATGAGATTTGGAGCCACACTGGAGAAGTTAAAAAGTTAATTTTTTCCCTCTCCTCTGCCCCGCTGTAGCAGGTGAGGGAGTGACTCTGGTGAGTGCCTGGCGTTGGGCCAGTGTCAAACCAGGACAGGATGGTAGGCTAAGGGAAAAGAACAAGGTCATTCATTTCCAACACACCTGTGGAAGTGTGAGGCACACAGAGTGGCAACCACAAGAAATCAGGTCTGATGAGCTTACATGGTGTAGTGACTGGTATCCCTGGAGAGGTTACAGGGATTGCATGAATGTAAAAAATGGGCTCAGAAGGGACATTGAGATGTAACATAATCCACTCCCTTACTGAGATAAATAAAGGGGTGAAGTTCTCATAAGACACATTGTCTGTAATTCTCCTGCTGTGCTCAGAACCAGAGGAGTTTAGCAGTTTTCATGTGTCTAGTTGGAAAAACAGCTTTCAGGAACTGAAACAAGAATTGTAGAAAATTCAGACTGAAGTAACAAGAATGGTTTAAGGTCTAAAATAGAGCTGTAGCATCCAGTCAGTCTCTGCAAATGAGTATAACCAGTTAATACCACTTGGAGGTGAAAACGTGTAGTCTGGGTTTCAAAGTGTCTGACTTGATTTCCCTGCCTACACACCAGAAAATTATCCTTCCCCTCATGACATCTCACTGTGCCCATAAAATTCCTTCTCTTTGACCTGAGCCACTGCTCCAAAGGCTCAGTCATTTATTGCTTTTCTGAGAGGACAGGGAGAGGCTTTTCCCCCATTGTTAATGAGCCTGTGGTATTGTGGCCCACCAAGCACAGGCATTTTCGGTGAGCACAGGAACCAAGTCAGTACCTCTCACTGGGGCTGGTTAAATGCATCCTTTTCCTCCTTGGGGCAATTGGTCTGCAGGGGAATGATCCTCAGGAGTTATTCTGGAGCAAAGGATAGAGAGGTTTTGGGCAGGCTGTCAATATCTGCTGGGATATGATGTTTATCCCCACTTGCAAGGGAGGTGAAGCATTTTCCCATGGCAGGCTCCTGCCATGCTTTGCTTTCTGTGACTGCTTAGAGCTAATACACAGTGGGTTGAGGGTCCTCCTTGACTCTGCAAACAGAGGACTTTGTATCTTTGCTTATATGAACTGGTAGTTCTGAAACAGCCATGTGAGGCCTTAATGTAGGAAGGCAACAACACTGATTTTTTTGGAAAAAAACCCAAGCATCAGGTTCTGTGCTCTTTACACTGCCTTGCCTGCAATGACCTGTGAGATCCAGGTAGCCTGCAGAGGACAAATACCTGTTCTGAGAAGAGACCAATCTCTTCCTGTTGACACCCTGCACTGTTGGAGGCCACACGAGGATGCAGATATGGGTTAATCCCACATGGGACAGGGGCCAGCTAAGGAGACACAGTCACAGGTGCAGCCTGCAGTGGCTGCACAGGGGAACCTGGCAGCAGAAAGACTAAAACTGATGCTGAGATCAGATAAGATGAGATGAGACAAGTTTCACTCAGGATGAACATGGCAGCTAGAGAAGGCCATTCCTGTCATTGCTTACAGCCACTGCAGACTTTACTGAGGACAAGATGGGCAGCAGTGGTGCTGTTACAAATAAACCTGGCCTGCTCTTGCTCTGTATTTTGTACTTGTCGCTAAGCAGTGAAGTTTTGGGACTTTTTCTCAGTGAAAAAATAGGGGACAATAGGACTTGAGGGCCATTATTTATCAAGCACCTTTTTCTAAGGTGCAGGAGTCATTTTTATTTCCAGTCTAGCTTCAGACCAGCTAATGCTGGGATTCAAACCTGCTCTTTCTACAACATAAAGCAGTAACCCAGCTGCCCAAGTACTGATTATGGTGGGACTGCTTGGGGTTTAGAAAAATTCCTCCTGGGACCTGAACAATCTTCTACAGGCAAAATTTCAGCAAAATGAGTGCACTGCCACAGAGAAGTGCTAGCTCATTTCCTAAATTCAGAGTAGGAAAAAAAAAAAATCCAACCCAGTCTAACCATCGGTGTAACACCATTAAAGCAGTGTAACAAAAATAACTCTGCCTGAAGACTTGGAGATTTAAGTGAGACTAGAATAGGCCTTTAATTACTTCCATTTTTACTCTTCAGCAGCGTCAACAGGACTAAAATAGTTCCCTCCCTCCTGTTCCCACTGTGTCAGTAGGACAGAGCCCTGCATGAGGATTCACATGCTGCCTTAATGCTGTGCCTCCTTAGACACAACAATACCTCTCTTAGCTTTTTCTCCCCTCCCACAGCAGGCATTCAGTGTGGATCAGCCATACCACAGCCAAAATGAGAGGCATGAAGGTGGATTTCCTTTTCAGTCTCAGCTCTGTCCCTCTTTTCCCTTCCTTTTTTTGGAGCAGATGCAGATGGCAGTCACTCCCTTTGCTGTGTGCAAGTGTCTAGACGGCAAAAACTCCCCACAGCTTGTGCAATTTACTGAGCTGCCTTCTGCTCACCTCCACCTCCTCATTTTCCTCTTTATCTGCTTTCCGTGTTCTCCATGTTGCTATTGGTCCTGTGAAAATGAACACATCAAAGCCATAAGTAGTAGCTTTTTTGCTGCTCCTATGTCCCCTCTCCCCCCTCTTCTTTTAACATTAATATTAATAGCTACTATACCTTTCTTCACTGTTGCTTTCTTCTTGATCCTCGAGGGAGTAAGCCTTTTCTTGGACTTTCTGCTACTGTGAATGTTTGCTTGAAGGAACGCTAGGGCATGCTGGGAAGCACAACACCAGTGATGTCTGTGATACAATATTGGGTCGAGCAGCAAAGATATTAAATCTTATTGTACTTGTCGGAAGAATCAAACATTCTTTTATGCCTGCCAAGTATGGTTGGGATTTCTTTCCTTGTTGCTTTCCTAGCAAAAACAGGTTTTTAATCAGTCCAAAATCTCCAAGGAGAAAAAAAAAAACAAACCCTCTTTCCTATGCCCTCCTTGGTGCCATTCTACAGGGCAGCTGCCTGAGGAGTGAAGAAGCAAGCGCAGTTTCCTGCCTGTTGTCAAACCACACAGACGCACACTGCAGGGACACTCCTCACCAGCACCCTCAGCAGTGCTATTATTTAAAGCACTGAGTTAACGAGCTCTCCTGCCCTCCAAGGCTTGCCTGCCTGTTGCTAGTCCCTAGGGTTGAGGGCTGAGCTCCTCACGCCTGCGTCAGCCCAGCTCTCGCATTTGTATTCTGTGGTGCGGTTGCATGTCTGGAGTGCTGGGAAGAAATCCCCCAGGTTTGATTTCACTCACATACATATAATGGAAAAAGGTGGCAGAGCGGGGAGTGTAATGTCTGTGCTCCATGGGGGCTGCAGGCAGTCCATGGCCAAGGTGCTGCCTGGGGTCACAGGGTGCCCAAAAGGCTGAAGGTGAATCTCCTGATGCCATTGTCACAAGGAACAGGTACCACAGTAACGGTGAAACTGACTGCAACCCTCACAGCGAGGTATTCCAAGCACGATTTCTGCCTGGATGGATGTAAAGGTTATTATTTGCTCCTATCTTGACACTGGGGATCATCTCCCTTTGATGGCAAGGACTGCGTTAACGTGCAGGAGCAAAACGTGCACACAGGACAGGAGGGATTGGGGTACTCAACTGAGACTCCCCTGACACTTCTCCAGTGACGTGTGCTGCAACTGGACACGGCAACGAGCAACCCCCCTTCCCCCTCCTGCCCTCTCCCAGAGCTGCAGCTGCTGTGAAACCAGGGCTTGTTATGGTCAGTGGAAAGACCTCCATGAACAGCAGTGGGTTTGCATCAACTGGAGGAAGGCCTGAGAAAGGTTTGGTGCTGGATTGGTGCTGGCTTTCAAGTTATGGCCCCTTCCTATTTTTATCTTTTCCTTCTTCAGCAAAGCCTTTTGCATAGGCCCATAGACTAGCTGCCTTTTATTCTGGGGAAATCTCTCCTACTCTGACCAAAAGGCTACAGGACTGAAATATGCTGTACTGGCACCACAGCTATGGCACTGTGGGGGAGGAGAAGGACAGTACCCTAACTTAGGAACAGGAGAGAAACACTAAACACTTGTACAAAAACCCACTGCAAAGCTGCAGACTACAGAGACACAGCTCAGGCTCCTATTGCAGCCTTTTTGGAGAATATAAAGCCACACATAAACACGGCCTTATGTCCAGCAGTGCCAGTTCCACCCATTTCAGCTCCAACCTGCATCACCAAAAGAGCTCTCATGGAATAATGGCAGATTGTTTACCCCAAGAGTCAAGAGAGTCATCAGTCCAAACAAACAAAAGGAGGTGGGGGGATCTATTTGCTTGTCAAAATCATCAGTTTGATCCTTTAAAACATGTGCAGCAGCTTCAGAATCTAATGGAGATTCCTTGTGTTTGCAAATGTGAAACCTAAACAGTTTCAGGCATGGAATCGGAGGATGCTTTTGAGATCTCTGCAGGAAATCTAATAGGAAAATTCAAATGAGGTCATATGCTTTGCTGCTTGTCTACAAGCTTCTCCCAAAGGTCTCCCTGCTCTCCCAGCTTATGAGCCTAATTAACCCCCTGCACCTGGTTGCCAGGCATGGAATTTTAAGTCATTATAGGGATGTGTGGCTTCCTTAGCAGCACGTCAAACTCTTCATGTCACACTCCAAGCGCTGGAATTTGCCTTGCATTTCTTTGTTCAGTGGTGCAGGAGGTGGCCAGCTATCTGCACATGCAAAAACTCCACTGAAGGGACCAATTTACAGGCAGTCTTTGGACCAAGGGGGGATAACATTTCCCTCAGAGGGTCTTTCAGGTTTCTGCAGCACACTGGAGCAGGAGGTTTTGAGTCTGAGTTGCCCTTAGACATTTTAACCTACTTCACAGGCATTAACTATGCCCATTTCATACGCACAATCCTACCTTAACCAGCTCCCCTGAGCAACACGGATGGTGTGTGAGCTTTCTGCATATTCAGCTGGCAAGGGAGAGCCTGAAGAACCTACACTGCTCCCACAACTCTTTACACATTCCTCATTAGAGAGCCTGGATTGAAGGAATAAAAACAGTAACCAGGAAAAAAATTCTCAGAGCAACAAGCAGAATCCAGGAATCAGAGAGGAGCTTTGCCATAGGCTGCAGCAGAGGTTGCCCTCTCTGAATTGGTCTTTCCATTGCAGCAATTAATGCCTGCCTGTGACTTGGTGAAGTGTAGAAGGCACCTTTGCTCGCCCCACTGCCCTTTTAGACTCAGTTACACCCTGATCTTCAAGGCTTTTTCATGGAGTTCAGAAGTCACAGAGTCAAACCTCCTCAGGTGGAGAAGGACTCCAGACCTTCAAATCCCAGCTTCTGACTGGGTGCTTTAACCACAATGTCAACAGGCAAAATGGGGTCAGAAATATTCCAAGAGTATCCAAATATAGGATCTTGGTTTAAGGGTGGTTTCAGGCTCTGAGTAGCAGGATCAATAAGCCCAGATGACTGTCTCTCAAATTTCTTTTTTGATTTGCTTCTTGATTGGCTTGGAGGACCCAGTGCTCAGCCCGTTAGAGGTAAATCACATGGTACCTATCACAAGTATTTATTTTCCCCACCATTCATTACAAAAGGAATTTGGAAGTTGCTCAGTAATGTACTAAACTTACACTAATTTTACTGCATGAATTTTAAGTACTGTAAATTCCCAGAGGCTGAGCCTGCTTGGAGGAGCTGCAGTCTCAGTATCATCATGCCCAAAGAAGAGCAATGGAGCTGCTGAAGGGCCTGGAGCACAAGTCCTCTGACAAGCAGCTGAGGGAGCTGGGTGGGGTTATGCCTGGAGAAAAGGAGCCTCAAGGGGAGTTTATCACTCTCTACAGCTCCCTGAAAGGAGATTGTTGCAAGGTGTGGGTCAGTTTCCCAGGTAACAAACGATAGGACAAGAGGAAATGGCCTCAAGTTTCACCAAGGGAGGTTTAGATTGGATATAAGGAAAAATTTCTTCATGCAAAGGGTGGAAAAGCAACTGGGACAAGTTGCCTAAGGAAGTGCTGGAATTACCATCCCTCGAAGCATTCAAAAATGTGTGCTGTGGCACATGTGGATATGGGTTAGTGATGAACAGAGCAGTGCTAGGCTAACTGTAGGACCAATGATCTTAGAGATCTGTTCCAACCTTAAAAATTCTATGATTCTATCATTCTATGCAATGCAGACATGAAGCACTCTCTAAACTTCTCTATCCACCTTAAGGAGTATTTAGGACACTCATGTATAGCTGGGCATGGTAGGTTTCTATTTCAAGAGGAACCCTTATGTATTGGAAATCCTTTCTGGTTGCTGTCAGAAAAAGACATGCAAGTCTTTCACTGAATTTGAAGACTGCCTTGTATGTTGTAATCATTGCAGCAGCCTTCATGACATCTATTTTGATTTAACCCCACTTTGCATTTTGTTGTCATTTATACTGAGACAGCAGTAGATTTTTCTATGGCCAGTAATCCACTCTTAAACTAATCAAGTGCACTAGAACTATTTTCAAAGTGATCAGGAATAAGCTGAATAAAAAGGATGCATCTGAGTAAAAAACTTAGTAAATGGCATGCCAGTTTCTTTTTAACAAATCAGGAGATGATGGCACAAATTCTGACAGCACACAACCTATGCAGGTTCCAAAAGTTGAACTCTATAGTTATGTGTATTTTAAGTTGGCCACTATGAAGAGTTTGGGCTACTAAATGTTGACAGCCAATCAGTGATGCAAATAACTCTTGGTTTAAAATATCTTCTAAGAAGATATCACTGTCCTATAGCATTCTGATGTAATGATTCAATTAACCAGTTGATTAACCATTTATTTCAAGCACCTATTAGTCCTGTGACCTGCTGAAGAATGCATGTACCTTGACTCAGGAGTCTGCATCCACAAATCTTACTTAGTGGTGACTTTTCCTTTCTCTGGTTCAGTTTCTGCAGATATAAAACAGGGATAATGATAATGACCTCCTTAGTAATGCCATCAGGGATTTACTAATAAGCTAACTATTATTGGGGAATAAAACTTTATGTGAGGAACCATTTATTAAAGCATCCCCATGGCTTATTCACACTCCAAAAGTGATTTATGAATGAAGCCTTAGAGGGAAGGTTGATGACAAATGCACCAGTCTTAAGGCAGCAAAGATCCAAAACTTATGGCCACAACTCCAGCTAATAGGTGAGTGTCAGGGCATAAATGTGCACAAATTCTCAGTAGTTCCTCATCTCTATGTCCCCCCTCAACTTTCCTCAGTTGCTACTTTTTCTGGAGGAGGAGGAGGTGAAGGGTATTTCTTTAATCCGTTTGGTGCAAAAGTATGGGATCCTTCCATGTTCAATCCTATCACCAAATGGGTGGCAAACGCTTCCCCTGCAGCTGTTTCTGCAATGTTACACCGTCAGTAATGAGGGAAAACATGAGGAGGAACTGTTCTGGAACAAAAATATTGGATGCAGGTGGAGAGAGCTTCCTCATATGGCCTGGAGTACACACTGGGACCTTTCAGTCCATGACAGTGATGGACAATACACAGAAACTTCATCTCCCACCTTATTTGGCTTCTACATGGATCATCTGAAATGTTAATAATGTATTTCTTTTTCTTTTCCCTTCTGCCAACTGAACTCTTTCTCTAAAATCTCTTTATCACACATTTCCACTTAAACCTCTGCAGAACACTTGGCCTTCTCAAGTGCAAAATTTACTTGGACTGTGAAACTTTGAGATCTGACTGGGTGCCAAATATGGCTCCTAACATCCCCTCAAATAAGGATTTTGGTCTCTGTGCTTAATTCTAAAAATAGGAATTCATCACTACAAATTACAGTAAGGCTGCAGTTGAACATTTGAAGCACAAGCAATGTTCTCCTTCATCCTTCCAGTTGCAGGGAATGATGGGGGAAGAAATAGGAAGAATAGCAGCCCAATATCTGACTCTGAACCTGCTGTCACTGACTGAATTTTGTGTTTTCTGTTCATGAGCTGGTCTACATGACACCAGGCCTGCTGGCAATATTGGGTGTGCTTGTCTCAAAGAGGAAAAAGGAAATGTGCAGGAGATAGCAGGGCTCACTGAAAGACCTTTAAGCTAGAGTTGAAGGGGGAAAGTGATAAAACCAGGATCACTAGAGATAAGGCTGGCATCATGCCAGTGTTTGAGGGACAGTGTGCTAGCAAGGTTCTTCAGTCTGCTGTCTCAGTGGAGGCAGAGATGGAGATCCATGTGCCAGCAAAGACACAAGGGTTATTGATGTGATTGAGACCAGAGAAGTTCCTGAGGATGGTCACATAGGAATTAGGGTTTCCCACTCAAAAAAGATGGTGGGATCAATAGCCCAACTTGGCCAAATGCTGAGTCCTGTCCTTGGATCATAACAATCCCTTGCAGCACTACAGGCTTGGGGAAGAGTGACTGGAAAGCTGCCCAGTGGGAAAGGAGCTGGGGGTATTGGTCAACCAGCTGAACATAAGCCAGCAGATGATGATGATGTCCAAGTGGCCAAGAAAGCCAGTGGTATCCTGTGTTTTATCAGCAGTAGTGTGGCCAGCAGGACCAGGGCAGTGATTGTCCCCCTGTCCTCAGCACTGGTGAGGCCTCAAGTGCTGTGTCCAGTTTTGGGCCCCTCACTGCAGGAAAGACATTGAGGTTCTGGAGCCCCTAGAGAAGGGCAACTTGGGAACTGGTAAAGGGTCTGGAGCACAGGTCTGATGAGGAATGGCTGAGACACCTGGGGATGTTTAGGCTGGAGGAAAGGAGGCTCAGGGGAGACCTTACCACTCTCTACAAGCACCTGAAAAGAGGTTGCAGCCAGGCAGAGGTCAGTCTTTTCCCCCAGGTGAAACGGTATGACATCTTCGTAGCCAAAAACATTACCTCAAGATCTGAGCATAGAATCTTCATCAACTGAAATTGCTATAATCAATCTGTAGGAATTATGAAGGTCTATGATGAGTGAAAACTGGCTTAAATGGAACTACCATTCATTTCAAAGTTCATATGTATTGAATAGAAACCAACATTCAACTTCACTGTAAAACACTGGCCTTTCAAAGCTCAGTGGTATGAAAGAGGGTCTGGCTTTTCACAGAGGCCATGTGCTGCATTTGTTCAAGATGAGAAGACTGTTTAGAGGGAATGACATTGGAAAAGGAGGTGTCTGGGCATTGTGCAGCCAGGTTTGCTTTGCAGCCATGTGCTGGACAAAGTTTTCCCAGTTAAGGAAAGAAATTTTACACCAGTGAAAGTAACATGGGCTGTGAACATTGGCAAAGAGAATTCAGCTTAGATAAGATCTAGTCCAGAGAGAGGAAATTTGTCATCTGACAGTCTGCTCTGCAGGTGTTTCTTCTGTTACAGATGTACAAAGCTCCCACTGCATTGCAGTTTGAATCCAACTGGGCCTAGGTAAGAACTCTTGTAAGAAACACAACTGCCTTCTTCCTTAGCTCACTGACATGGTGACAACACAAAGTTGTGTTGCCAGGAATCCCCATAGCACTCTTGTAAATGACTGGGGAGGACACCCCATACAAACTCACAAGAATAATTATATTAAAAATTAAGTGAAAAAATAAACAGCTCGACTGGGACTTAAAAGAATAGTAGCTTCACTGTGTGTTTTTCAGTCACTGCTTTTATGGCTGAATGCCTGCTGGAAATACTAAGGGACTAATTTTGCAAATCTCCCATATGCAGAATCTTTGGGAGTTAGGACCACTCTGTCATGACTTCGCAATTCTTACTTGCTCATTTCTCCTTCCCTCTTATATTGCAAGATGAACCAACAGCAAATCTGGGCAAGCCCCACCTGGCATCTTGTGCCCAAGGCAGGTGCTTAAGTGACACAAAATCCTGAACAGAAGTGCAAAAGACATAACTAGAGATCTTACTCAGGTTCCCATCCAGGGCCCATTTCTGGGAGAAAACTGTTTTTCTGTGCTTTCTAGTCTGGTAGCAGTTTCACAATGGTTTATGCTTGAATGCTGCCTGTCTTGGAGAAATTGCCATCACTATTAGCAAACTCCATACCAGGTGGACAGAGGTGTTCTCCACTTACTGCTGTGTGCTCACAAAATATCCCTCTCTACCTAAAACAAGATCACTCAGGCACTTCTTTTATTTAACAAACAGATCCCAAGACTTCTATCTGTGCTGATAAGATATCCTGTGCTAGTTTCAGGGGGACTCCTCTGTGCTAATGAGTGTACCAGTATCCAGCTGAAGGTTTTTAGTCTTCAGAAATTGCCTGCAACAAGGTCCCCATGCTCTGTCCTTCCCGGGATGCCCCTCCCTCGGAAGGAGAGAAGCTGCCCTTTGCCCATGGGATCCTGCTCGACTCCTGCAGTCGAGAACACTTCTGCAGGAGAAGTTGGTCATGAAAGTCACCTTGAATATCTTTCTGCTATCTATTAATCACTTGCCTCTTGAATATCTTTCTGCTATCTATTAATCACTTGCCTCTACCATGTACCTCAGAATCCTGTCTTATATGGAATCCAAGGTCCTGATGTAACTCCAGGTTGAAGTCACAAGGGATTTTTTAAACTGGTGACTAAGCATTCGTCAGAAAATGAAACAATGTTGGGAGAAAGTAGTGTAGGATCTACCCTTATTTTAAAATTCAATTAGCAGCACAACCATGAAGAACAGCCCTGTGGTTATGTAGATTTAGTAAAGTCATTAAGATCTAAGATTACATGGGGTCCTATTTCCCCTTACTCTCCCTTTTGCTGCCCCCAGCAATCCTGCCTGTTTTCAGCCTATCACAATACAAACGGAAACAAATCACCAGGGGTTAAACAGCCTAAATTGGATTACAGTCACACTGTTCAGAAAATAGAGTATTGCTGGTAATTGCATTCTATTGAATAAATATCTCCACACTAGTTTACATCACATTAGTATTCTGACAATGATTATTCTCATTGTAATTTCCCTGTCCATGAATAAGTGTAACACAGAGCTCAGAATACAAACAATTGATGTGTTCTGAGTGATGGTATTTGTTTTGAAGATTAAATAGCATCCTGGTTGGACATTAATAAAATCTTAGAATCAAAACAATCCTAGACCCTTTTTCTTTCAGTCTTGCTGAAGATTAATCAGCCAAATAACTCAAGGCCCAAACTTGTTCCTGGTGAAGTCAATAGGAATTCTGCTAATTTTGCTTGCTTCATAACCCTCAAAATTCCTTTTATTTGTATCACAGTTGCCTCCTAAACTTGCTGGTTCCAAAATATTTATGGACAGCCTGTGACGCCTATCTCAATATCAAAGAATTCCAGTCTAAAACAGGCTGACACAGTTATGGGTAAACTTTACACTTAATCACTTCTCAGGTATTTTATTGCAGCTTCTAGAAGCCTACTTTAGAAGTCTCCATACCTCCAGCTTTAGTGGGACTACTGACTGCAGCCTCCAAGCAGTTCAACCACTTTGATTTTTTTTTTTTTTCAGTGCCTGCTGTTCTTTAATTTCTCAGGGAAAGAGACAATGCCCTGACAGGCAAATAAAACAGGATATAAAGCAAAAAAATGTAAAGAGCAATTTAGTCTGGTACTTTCCTAAGATTCATTGAGTCACGGGAGACACATGTCAAATTTCTCAGTTTCTTTGTTCCTCCCACTAATTTTGTCTCCGAGATCTTTGATGTTGCCCAGAGGAGTTTAGGGTCCTCAGGCTCAGCAGGCTGGCTATCTAGCAACTAAGAGCATCACCAATGTTTATGGGCCAGCAAGCTCTGGTGTGGAGCTAAGAAGATAAGAGAAGGCAACACTGGCAGGTAGACATGCTGAAATACCACTTCATTCCTTGTTGTCAGCTCAAGAACAGCCACATCACCCCACTGAGCACATTTTGTAACACAGCCTGTAGCCCTCCTGTGAAAAAAAAAACCAAAAACCCAATGGCTGGATATCATAAAGTGGGCATTTGTGCTAATTATTCCTTTCCCTTGACATAGGTCCAGTAATTTAAAAATATCCCAGGAGAACTACAACATTCTTTTCTCTCTGCCACTGAGCAGCAGCACGAGCTGTCAGTGATGTGAAGCTTCCATAGTACTTTGGAACTGGTCCAAATGCCTGTCTATGTCATCTGTCACATCAGAATGTTTTAGGCATTGATATGTCCATGTTTCCAGGAAAATATCTGAGTGATTATGACTTCTTATGGCACTACTTTGCATGAAAAGTGGGGAGTTTTTTGAAAGAAATATCAGTTTTCTTGCAGAAAATGAAAGAAACAAAGGAAAAAAAGACTCTGAGGGCAGAGGAAGAGGGGACTGACATAAAAGAACAGAGATGAGTATGAAGATCAAAACTTGAATTGGCTGCACCTGTGTAAGTGTAAAGCTGAGAAGCTGGTCATTGCTTGCAATATAAACATAATATTACAATAAGGCTATCAATAATGGACAGCCGCTGGGAGGTAAAATCTACCGTGGCTGGCATTTTCCAAAAAATTATGGCACCTTGGAGTCCAATTTCCACAGTACTCCAGCCTGTAATCTTGTTGATAAATCACTTCCCACATGTAGGACTTGATGCTAAACATTGAGAACAATCCACATTTTACTGCCAGTTCCAAGTGCATAGGGGAAGAACAAAGCACTCTGCAAAAGCTGTTATGAAACTGGAAACAGGAAGCAGTAAAGGGCTGCATGAAAATGAAGCGCAGCAAGGAGCCCAGCACTTCAGTCCTTTTCCTGGCAGCTGACACCATATATGCCAAAGACTGAAGGTGGCTCTATGCAGCATCTCAGCAGCATCTTATTCTGCTGGCACTGGTGGAAAGACACCATTGCTATTGGTGTGAAGTTGAAGGGGAGAGTGAAAGACATTTCAGGGCACTGCAGAAGGTTCCATCCAGGCATGGGCAGCACAAGGGCCCTTGGCAATAAAGAAGCAGATCATGGTGTTTGGAATCTGGTAGGCACAGGGAGGACTGACCAAGAGGACCAAGGATGGTAAGGTAGTGGTGATGCTCTCTGAGGCATCAGGATTGCATCCTTGAACTTTAGGAACATGAATATCCATTTTTTATTGTACATTTTATTTGTAAGTATATCTCAAGCTCATGTGCATTTGAGGCTGGGAAAATGAGGATATATCTGTTCTCCACATCATAGGTCTGTCTTCTTCCAGGCCTCCAAAGGGATAAAGCAATCCTGAAACATCTGTGAACATCAGCAGAAAACTTCCCTCTTCATGTAAGCAAAGGGATGGATACATCCTCCTGAAGGAATTCCACCAGTCTCCTTCTGCTGAAACCCAGCACAAACAAGCCCAGTGACAATGATAAAAGCTGGGGCCACGCTTCCCTGAATGGGGCATAATCCAACATTAATTCATCCTGGGTTTTAAAGAGGAGAGCTAATAACTTCAGTCAGGAATTTACGAAAATTGAACTTAGGCCACTGACCCAAGACACAGCAATTTGGAAGCTGGAAGAGAGATAAACAGAACCTATTACATGGCAGCAGCATTTAACTGTAGCAAGAGTGCTGATATGTGATATCTGAGTCTTGGATCAGTAGCTACAGATACCATAAAACCACCGTGTGCAATTAGACACAATCTGTGATGTGCATTTCATAATAAGGCCAGCAGTACCACAGCATGGTTACTGACTTCATTCACAAACTACAAGCACAATTTTTCCAGGTCGCAGATAAGGTCATTTTTAGCAACAGCAGAAAACATTCTTGTTTCCTGACAGGTATTTACAATCTTCTGAGGTCTTAGTTAATTAGTTAACTAACTAAAATCTGTTAATTAGTCAGATTTTATTTTGCTTATGACATTAGCTCTGTGAAGGGGGCCAGTGGTGAACAACAGAAAAAAGTGAAAAAAACCAAAAAACAAACCAACAAAACTTGTTCCAGAAAAACAAAACCCATAAATCTGATCATATTTCATTTTTTCATTAGTATGCAAAAAATAAAACACATTCTAAATTTTTACTGAAACACAGTAGCTGGTTTTGCTATCTTCATTTAAAACAGCCTAACCTCCAGTATGTTAATGGTAAGTACTGCTTTTCTTTTTTTTTCATATGAGTTACAAACATAAAAAATTAGACCTGACCCTTCCTTCCCCAAAACCATTATCAAAATCACATGCAAAACTGATCCTCCTGGAAGCCCAATTTACTTGAAGCACCTTCGCTCCACTTGGCTAAAGAAGGAGCAATAATCCATGTGCTGGACTCTGCTCATAAGCCATTTCTAAGAAACAAATACCTTAATCTTAGCAACAACAGGGTTTGGTATTTCTAACCAGAAGCTTTTAACAGAGAAACCTTTTTGGAAAAGTTAAAACCTAAGCAATCAACTTTTCAAAGCCTCTTTTGTGGAGTGAATAAGGCCAGCTCCAAGCCTGAGGAGCCCAGACATCCAGAGCTCTCAGTGCCTTCACCCCAGATGCCACCCAGTTGTCCATCACAAGCACTAAATACAGCAGTACCAAGGAGACCACAACCCTTGAGAGCCAAGCTCCCACGGCCTTGGCTGCAAGAGCAGCACCTTCTCACAAGCTTGCTTGGATCAGTGAAGAATGGAAGCAACCTCGTGCCTTAAAGCATGCATTTATTTGGGATTTGTAATGCCTGTCTTTCATAAGACCTGGCACTGCAGTCACTTCAGCACTGTGTTGAGCTTGGATTTCAGATTTGCCAATATGCCAATTCCCTTCTGATGGGGAAGGGAATTCATGAAACCCTTGACTGTATGAACCCCTGACTGCCCTGACAACCCCATCCTAGGGCAGTGACAAAGTCCCCTGGGCACCACCCAAGGTAACTGAGGGTGCTGTTCACCATGGCAAGGGTGCACACACAATAAACAAACAGCTGGGGGAGAATCAGGGGAGCAGTTTGGAGTCATTTGTTCAGGTGACCCAGTGTATCTGCAAGGATAAGGAAAGTTATATTCTCAGGCATCCACAGACAAAGACATTTCCAGGCAGAAAAGTACTTCTGCCTTTGAAGTCCAGGAAATTCAGAACTTAAGTATTTAGACAAGGAGAGCCTCGAGGATTTCTTTTTTCTTCACAGAGTTTCAAACTGAGCAGAAGATTTTACCTAGTTCTTACTGAATCAGACTCCAGGATAGAATTGAAAGAAGCTGTAAATTATAGGCACTGGATCTGGTAGGAATTATTTATAAGCAGATTTATTGTGACCTGTGAGAACCATAGAATCATAATTTGTCCTGAAAGAGATCTCCAGAGGTCATCTAATTCAACCCTTTGCAAAGGTCTGCTTAGATGAGGTTGTTCTGGGATGGATCTAGATGAGTCTAATGCTTTCAAAGATGAAGACTAAACAATGTCTCTGGGCAAATTATTTCCATATTTGACCACTGCCTTGGTAAAAAAACAAAACCAAAATAAACAAACAAAAACCCAAAACCACCAAAACCCCCACCCCTTTAATATTTAAAATGGAATTTTCCAGATTTCAGCTTGTGTCTGTTGGCTCTGTCACTGTCCTTCTGCTGAGGAACCCAGAACTTAAACAGAACTCCAAAGGCAATTTCCTAAGTGTTGAACAGAGGGGAAAGATCATTTTGCTGGACCTGCTGGCTACACTCATTAATAGAGCCCAGGACACAGTCTGCCTTGGAATGACATGCTTGAAATCTGGCTATTATATGGCTTTAATTAGTCTGTACTGGAAACCTAGAACTGGCAATGTTTCCCCTCTGCACTTTTAAAAGAAAGTGCAACAGATACTGTGACTCAGGCCACAAATTGTTCAGAATTTCTCACGGATGAAGAGTGAAATTAAAAAAAACTAAATCAAAACAAAAAAACAAACAAAAATTCCACCCCCCCCCCCCCCCCCCCCAAAAAAAAAATCCAAACCTCCAAACAACCCCATATTCACTAGACTGGTGAATCTTTCTGAGTTTCATCAATACACAAAATTATTCTGTGTGGCACAGTCATGGAGGCGCTTCTTTAGAGGATCCAAAATCAAACTAATTTGTTATTTTTTCTCTTGTAACCAAGCTACAGTTCATTAATCTATCCCAAAGTCATCACCTTCACGTGTATTTACTGTTACTTTGAAGAAGGAAATGGCATAGACTGTAGGAATTGTTTTGCCTGTTCTATTCCATAGCACTAAAATAACACTGTCTTCTTTCTGGTTACTCTTAGGAACAGTAGATTGTAAATGTTAAAAAGAGAGGGCACCCAGTAGAATTAGACCATTGAATCAGTGTATCCCTGAAAGACCACAATGCACACAACTTAATTTTTCTTCCCTTGAAGTAATTTGGACTTTTTCCCTCAAGTCGACCATGGGTTGAATTTACTTTATAGCAACAAAGTGTCAAGTAAAAAATGAGAATCTGAATCTTCCATAGAGGAATGTTTTTATACAGCTCATTTTGATACAAAAGTGCACTGAAAAAAATGGCTTTGCATTGAAATTGCTTTGAATTTAAGGCAGTAGAGATTTAAGCTGATGGTTGCAGACATTTGTTACAGTAAGTGTTTTGGTCCCTTGGCATGGTGGCCTTGCTGCCTTCCAAAAAACAGTGTTTCTATCTTCTCCTACAGATGATTTATCTTTACCCACAGCTTTGCTCATGCTATTATCTCTTTCATGTGGAACCACAAAACACTTGAATCAGAGCAAGAGAACACCATGTTACACAGAAAAAGCCAAGAAAAGGGATTTGGTGTCGAGCTGACAACTTTAACTTATACAGAGGCTGTCTGAGATGAAGCACTGCCTGTAAGCATGAGCATCAAGCCCAGTCTTCAGCTGGTATCACATGTGAGGATGGAAAGCATCATCAAACTACTTGGAGTGCTGCTGAGCTGAGCTGAATTCAGAACCCTGCCTGAGCCTCCTCCTGTGCTCTGGTAGATGGCAGAGGAGGATGGCCAAGGGGCTTCCCTGAAGCAGCTGATGTGATCTGTCAGGCTCCTGCCTAAAAGGATAGCCCAGGGAAGGAAAGAGGGAGGGAAGGAGGGAAAGGAATAAAAAAGGGAATGAAATAACAATGAACAGCACATTGTTCATGCTGTCCTCTTTCCCCAGTTGGAATCAACCCACACAACCAGGCGGGAGAACATCTGTCTCCAGAAAGACAAACACAGAGGGCTGTCAGTTCTAACAAGTATGAAAGCCATTATTACTAACACACACATTATTATCCAGAGACCACTTTATAAATCCAACTCACCACTGCCATCCAGCAGGCCAGAAGCTTCCTTGACAGTAGATTCTACTAGGAATATGGTTTTCATCTAACTAGTTCACAGGACTGAAGGAATAACCATCTGCTCCTTGCTCTCCTCCCACAGGCACTATCAGAAAGGGCTTAGTGGAAGATAAGGATAATACTGATGCTTTCTTAAGAAGAAGCACAGCAGCTTTTCCTCGTGCTTGTGTACCTTCCACAAAGGGGCAGCAATTGTTTAACACAACAGATGCTGTACCTGCCATTTGTCTACAAGCTGAGGAGGTTGTCTCAAGGTGTGCATTTAAACAGAGGTAGAAAATGGTTCTTGGTAGCAGGCAGTAATGAATGAATCCACTGGAGTGACTCCAGCCTGCCTGGGCTTGGCTGATCCCCTACAGCCTACAACAACTCAGCAGCATCATTAGTGAGTTACAGGAGAGGGATGCTTGCAGCTGACTGAAAAACACCTCGCTGGAAGGTGTTTGGTGTGTGTGCTGCAGGGAATTTCCTGCACGTTGTTTCCAGAGGCAGGCCCAGGTAAGGAGTCAGGTACCACTTTGAACGCTGTAGACATCAGCAGGCTGATTCAAGTTTGGATACTCCTGCTCCTTGGAAAAATGAGTCACCTACCTAGCAATCTCTCTCTCTGCCTCCATGGGCTTTGTTAGCAGGCACTCTGAGCACCTCAGGACCTTAATGGTTTTATTAATCATTGCAGCTTTTCAGTGCAACAAGTAGGAGTAGCTGCTATTCACAAATGGAGACCAGAGCCCTGAAAGCATTGATCTTTCCATTTCATTTCATTAGAAGTCCAAATTCATTGCTAAAGTACACTTGGAGCTCTCAAGGGTGTCTTACTGCTCACATCCAGCTTTGCTGTGCCTCAGTCTGATGAGGGTGTGTGCAGAACTGCCTCAGACTGATGCAAACTGCAGCCCATGAGCTTCCCCCAGCTCTGCCTCAACAGTAATGCCCCAGAGCAGATCCTTCAGCTGCCTGTTCCCTCCTTGTCTTGCTCAGCAAATCCTCCTTCCAGAGGCATACCCATAACAGACCTGGGGCTGATGCAGGTTCATTCTGTGCATCCATCTGTGTGAGGGCTGTGGGAGATAAGCAATGTGATAGGAGGCTTCTGACAGGCCTACATGGAGGGCAAGCTGTGCAAAAGCCCTTTCCCACCCTCCACACACACACACACCATGAGCCAGGTTAGCCCAAGGCCTTCCTTGGTGCAGGTGGCTGTGCACAACCCCACAGCTGCTACTCCTGCAGCCTCAGCAATTGAGACCAGCCAGGGCTGGGTCCTGCTCTGCTGGATTTGGAACAAGTCCAGCAGACAGCCCTAAACATCATCTTCACAGATGGCTTGAGGCTTTGCATCTCTGTTGCTTTCCATTGGCTATGGAAGAAAAAATATTAACCTGTTTCTCAGTCTAATGGGTGAAGGACAAGGTGCATCATTCTGCGCAGCTATTGCTCCCGTACTTTGCCATGGATCTGCAGTTGTGGGGAGCAGCCATGGCCAGTGCTTCTGAGTCAAGGCAGCAGGCATCCAGAGCTGGGCTGAAGAGAGCAGACCTCACATATTCCCAGCTGTGCTACCACCTTGTGTATGGCCACATGGTCTGACCTCGCCAGCCTCACATTCTGGCACAGGCATCACCCTCAGGAGACTTTGCTCCATGTTTCCCCTTCCACCCCATTTAAATGGGGACATAAGCACACAGTCATAGAATCATAGAATGGTTTGGGTTGGAACAGACCCTAAAGCTACAACCCTATGCCATGAGCAGAGACATTTTCCACTAGTCTGGTCTGGCCTGAACATTTCCAGGGATAGGGCAACCACAGTTTCTCTGAATTACCTGCAGTTCCATCACAGATTTGCTGGAAAGAGTGCTATGTTTACTTCATATTAATACTTTCATGTTTTATCAGCAGTATGGGAACAGCCAAAGAAAAGACTCCTTCCCCTTACTAATGGCTTCTGCTTAGGTACTGCACACCAGGGGCAATCATCAGAAGTCTCTTCCATCAGAAGTCCCACCCCTTCCCAGCTGCAGGGACATGCTGTGCTACCAAGGCAGCCAGCAGTCCTGTGACGTGCTAAAAGACACATCACAGGAGGAACTTCCAGGGCAGAAGCTCAGCATGAGACAGATGAGAGATGCAAGGGATGAGCAGTTCTCATGCTGGAAAGATGTGTGTGCTGTACCTCCTTCCTTGTTAAGTTATGTTTGAAATATAGTTGCTATTTTTTAGTAAAAAAAAAAAATGTACGGACTACATTTTAATTAAGCTTTTCTTGCTGCTCAAGTTGGCTTGATAGCAATTCCTACAAATCCAGGCCCCTACTGACATATGAATTACTCCATTTTCATTTGCTGAAATGCACCAATTAAAAACTCACAGTGGAAGAGCTTCTGAGATATAGCTCGGATGTCTCAGTTAAAAACTCTGTAGCTTTGGCAATCTCAGCAATTTATTTTGCCACAGATCACATTTAGTCACAAATTACAGTGCTGGAAGTAGATAACAGAGCCATAAGCTTCCAGTAAGAGTTTTAGAAAAAAACAGAATTTGCTCTCTGATTTGGGTCTCTCTCCTATCTGCAGTTTGTCTAACTTTCATTTCTTTAAAATATGGTAAGCCATGCTACACTATAAGGAATAGCAAAGATCCTATGTGTACAAGCACACAGATGTCAAATTCTCTACAATGTAATCAAAGATTTATAGGCTAAATGCGGATAAAACCTTCCTGACACTAGAGGCTCATTATCTGTCTCATGTTATGTCAAATATGAAACTCAAGGTTCAGAAATACCAACATTCTATGATATTTCTCAACATTTTGAGGTACATAAATTTTCTGGTTCTCAAAATTCCTGGTATTTCTCCAGGAAAGAGAACCACTGTGTAATGCCAGTGTATTTCCCACAGAAGCCAAAACTCATGCCACAAACTCTCATTTCTGCATTCACAAGGCCTGGCCCAGCAGAGACAGCAGCATGGGCAGGGCTCTGACACCACAGAAACCAAGAGTGCTGATATCTAGCAGCACCTGGGTTACACCAGTCATGCAGGATGTGTGAGACCCAGAGGTCCAATCTCTTCCAGGGCAGACATGAGGAAAACTCTCTCATGACCAGTCCTAAACCCAAAACTTTCAGATCTTTCTGGTGGGTCTGTCTGAATAGCTCCTGATGAAGATACTGCATGATTGTGAGACGTCTGAATATTCATTAGAGAGGACCTCAAAGCACTCTCATCCCCTTCCTGCATCTGATCTAAGAGATGTTGTCATTCTTTTCTTTTCTTTCAGACAGATTGAATGGGTATTTAATGAGCCCATACAAAGCTGAACAGCTTCAGTGGGACAGAAAAAGCAAGACTAGCTCAAAAAGAGCTTACACTCTGGTGGCTTTCAGTACCCTCCCGGGAGATATCAGTTGAAATTCCTTCAGTGAGGTAAGAGACTTCAACCTTGGTCTTTCATACCTCAAGGAAGCAATCTTAAATATTAATGCTTTTTATTAACTGATGTGACACTATTTCCTCTTGTGTGTGAGAAAATCCAACCTCATTAAAGCACTTAACCTTGGGAGAGTATTAGTGTGACACAAGTGAAAGGAAGCACCATATTCCAACAGCTGTCAGGACACTAACTCTCTGTCCCATCCCTGACCAGCTACTTGTTGGCATGCCAGGTTAGATGAATCTCATTTTAGGTGGCATTCCTGGCTTTATAGGACCTTGGTGCCTGACTTGGGGATGCAGCTTCCATTGGAGGACAAGGAGGTCACAAAAAAATGTTACAATTCTGAATCCAAGTACCCTTGGAGGACTTAGCTAAGGCTGTCATGGAAGGACACCGTCCATCAAGTGACTCTCAGGTCATACACTTCCCTCAATTAAGTACATGATTGATTTCTACAGAACTCCATGGAAGAACTTCCATGGACTTCACTAGAAAGTTGTTTATTTCTCCAGTGCCCCTAATTCCACCATGGTGTTTAAGCACTCTGGTTCACTAGGTCTATGATGTAGAGTGCTTACACACCAAATGGAGCATAGTTTATCTCAGTTCTCATAAAACTCTACTGCAAAAAAGAAATGGAAGCTATTAAATAATTCAAGGGTGTCATAGCCATCAGCTGGCTGAATACCTGTGAAACAGAATATGCTTACAGAATATGACACTAAACCTTGTCTTACTCTGAAGCACTGCTAAGAAAAAAAAAACAATAAAACATATAGCAAGACTTTTTTCCTCATCTTGGTTATCTTTTAATAACAATAACTATGTGACCATAGCACTTCATATCCAAGTAAAGATGAACTGTGATTTTAAATCAACATCATCTCTCCAATCTCTGGATGTAAAATATGTGTAAGGTTGCAATTGGAGCAACAAGATGATAAACGTTGGTACAACAAAACAACTGTTACATCTAATTCTCAAAATCAGTTTTAACTTTAAAGCAACCAGAACTAGCACTATAAAGGCCCCTGGATCATAGCAGCTACATAGATTAATAGAAGTCACTTGGTCCATAGATCTCACAGTCTCTAAGCCAAGAGGTGCAGTCCCCTCTTGAATGCATCAATGGACTATGGCCAAGCAGCTTTGGCTTCCCAGAGAGTCCTCCAGCATGGCAGGTATTTTTGCCTTAAAAGGGGCTATCAAAGTTTCAGGCATATCAAATACCATGCAAGCCATATTGAGACCCACCAGAATGGTATTTTTATGTCAGGAACCTGTAGATGTGTGTTGCTGCATTCAACAAAAGATTGAGAGCATATGGATATGAAATTCAGCTGTGAAAATGCTGGAGGGCTCTTGTAGAGCTGAGCCAGACAGATCTCCTGGAGATTCAACCCTGCTTCCTTCCAGTCTTTGTGGGGATTCAGATAAGGGAGCTGCTGGAATGAACCCACTCCAGAAGCAAAGCTGTGTTTTGTCTGGGGTGGAGCTTTCTCTCCAAAACAGAATTTACAAAGAAGAAATAATTCTACAATCTGAACAAGCAAACCACTGGAACCTGGGAGTGACCCTAAGGATGTATGGCATTTAACACTGTGGGCTTCCTTGTTGACTTCAGTATCTGTGCAAGCAGGGCTGTGGTGTTCATGTGTTCCCTCTGTAACACTGCACAAAGTTCAGTACCTCAAAACTGGGTGACAAATGCCAGCACCCTGAGCAAGGACTCACCTGAGGACTTTGCTAACAGCAAGGTCAGAGGTCTGCCTTCAATTCTGCCCTGCTGCAGTTTGGGCTCCCAGCTCAGGAGCTGCACAACCCTTCCTGCCTCCACTTGATATCCAAAGGCTGCATTATCTTTAGCAGATAAGCACCAAAGTCCTCTTTCTTTTTTTTCCCCCCTAATCCTATACAAGAGGCCAACTCTCTCTCTAAAACTACAGTCACTGATGTAGCATGCAGTGTCCCAGCCACCCTGCTACCCATTTGCCTGCAGAGTTTAGCTGCTTTGAGCCTTAGAGGTTAAGCATGAAGAAGTTTAGGCATCATAATTTTAGGCACTAGTCAAAGTGATATATAGGCACTGTAAATTATTTGTGGATTTTCCACCCAATCCCTTACCTATGTGTGCACTAAGCCATTATGGATGTGACTTATGATACAAAAACACTCACCAATGGTTTCTTACCCTAGAAAGCAGGTGATTGAACAGACAATATGGATTCAATGGAGCAGTCATGGCAAGGAAACTCAAAGAGATCAAAGAGATTAAAGCAGCAGACAAGGTGCAGAAAATTAGGCACTGAGGTGAATCGAAGCAGACAAGAAAAAGAGAAAACATGACAGAGAGCTGCAAACCCTTGTGGATGTGCACGAACACACAAGTGACTGCCTGGGCCATACTGAGTTTCCACTCATGCATAGACACATCTTTCCACACACAGCAGAAGATTCAGAAAGAAACTTGGCCTTGAACACGGGGCTGCCAAACATTTTTATGGAGAAGTATAACTGGTCCAGAGATAGTAAGATACAGTGCTGAGTCAAAGCTTCCAATGGAAATGGGAGAACATTAAAAAATCACTTCTATGTTCAGTTTAGCTCCTCCTTTCAGGATACTCTCACACATGCCCATCTTTAATTAGCAAAGCAATTTCACAATGCTCTGACTATGAAGCAGGGGCCTCTTTTGTCCAACAGCAGCTACAGAGGAGTGGAACTGCAAAGGGAAACACGAGTGCCCAGAAAACACATCTACATTCAATACATTTTGGACATTGGCTCAACTAGCCTTGATCCAACCCTGCCACGCCAATACATCTAGTTTGGTGGGATGTGAGAGAAACATGTGCGCTGTTTGAAAACACACTGGGATGCAAACCAAAGTGCATGTGTGCCAGGGCTGGGTGTTTGGGAGGTTCATTTCAAAAATGCTCCCATGGACATAGCCACCAGCTGAATCCAAAACAAAGAGGTTCTGATCTGGCTGCGTGTCACTGCTGCAATTGCTTGCAATGTCCCACCATCCCAAGCAGTGCTTATCTCCCCAGTCCCAGACTGAGCAATTCCTCCCACCCCAAAGGGCAGGTCTACATCTGAAACCACAGAGATGTAGAATCTGATTGAAATCGTATTCTTTGAGCCTGTGGGCAGTGCCCAGGGCCCTGGTAACACTACAATTGTTCCTTCATTCACCGCTACTTAGTGGATACTCAGAACAGCAGTTGGCAGTTGGGCTTATAAATTACAAGCCAACAGACAAAGGGAATAAATGAGACAAAATTAAAGACATTACTCCTACATCCCATAAATTATCTCTATAGTATATTTTAACAGCGTGAATTTACCAGTGTATGTTAAAATAGTATGAAAAATAAACCCACCTAGCACACTAACTAGGCATTAATGAAAAAGCATAATATTGTTTTGTGTTCTCCAAAACACAGAAAGCAAAATATTCCCCCCAGATCTCATAATGCCTTTTCAGGGGAGAAAAAAATCATAATCTTCTATATTGAAAAAGAGACTGAGCTCTTGGAGTCGGAAAGAAAATAAATTAATAAACTTAATTACACACTCCGCGCATGGAGGAATCGAAGGCGCTAAATCAGCCCAAGAGAACCGGGCGCTTTGATTGCGTTCACTTTACAACTTCC
>VWYP01007387.1:199301-259107 GCA_013400435.1 Pycnonotus jocosus | reverse complement strand
GCACTCTCTACCGTCCCCGGCTCGGACCTCCTCACCTCCCCAGACGCTCGCAGCCCCTCTGTAACAGGTGGCTCGGTGCCTTCCCGCTCCCTGGCGGCTTCCGCGCCTCTCTCCTTCCCCCCGCCGCCGCCTAACAGGTGGCGGTGCCGCCGCGCCTTCCTCCGTACAGGTAGGGAAGTGTCGTGTACCCCCTTCCCCCGGCCCCGACGGGCTCCTGCGGCCCCGGGGCGCTGCGAGAGACGGCGCTGAGCGGGGAGAGCCGGGGCGCCTGTGGAGGGGGAGCCGCGCTGCTTCTCTGGGAGCCGCTCACCCGCGCCCGCCCTCATGGCCCCGCCGTGTGTCTGTCGTTGCAGCGGGCATGGGGAACCAGGTGGAGAAGCTGACCCATCTCAGCTACAAGGAAGTTCCCACGGCCGACCCGACAGGTATGGACAGAGATGAAGGGCCCAGGATCGGAGTCTCCTACATCTTTTCGAATGACGATGATGAGTTGGAGCAGCAGCAGGATTCGGTGCATGACCTGGGGGGTGAGAACCCTGCCCTGCAGCCCTACGATCCCCAGCTGCACGAGGTGGAGTGCTCAGTCTATTATCGGGATGAGTGTATTTACCAGAAGAGCTTTTCAGAGGAGGACACGCAGCTAGAGGAGAGTGATGAAGGAGGTGGGGGGCATCTGAGCACCTACACCCCGGAGAACCTGCTGAATAGGTGTAAACCAGGTGACCTGGTGGAGTTTGTGTGCCAAGCCCAGTATCCGCACTGGGTGGTCTATGTCGGCGATTTTCAAGTTGTGCACCTGCATCGGCTGGAGGTGGTGAACAGCTTCCTCACCGATGCCAGCCAGGGCAGACGGGGCCGCATTGCCAACCAGCTGTACCGCTACAAACCCCTCAGCCCGGCCGTGGTGGTGCGCAACGCCCTGGAGCAGGTGGGTTGCAAGGATCGGGACCTGAGCTGGAGAAACTCGGAGTGTTTTGCTGCCTGGTGCCGATACGGCAAGCGAGAGTTTAAAATCGGCGGGGAGCTGCGCATAGGCAAGCAGCCCTACCGACTGCAGATCCGGCTGGGTGACAAGCGCAGCCACACGCTGGAGTTTCAGAGCCTGGAGGATCTGATAATGGAGAAGAGGAGAAATGACCAGATTGGTAGGGCTGCTGTGATCCAGGAGCTTTCCAGCCATCTGCAGGCTGCAGAGGAGGAAGAAGAGGAGGAAGACCATCATCATCCAGGTGCTCAGACTGCTGTGAAGTAGCAGCCTCAGCACCACCATTCTGCTTAGCCTAGGTGATGGGGATTAAAACTGAAGGCTGCGAAATTGAGCTGTTATAAGCCCTTTGGGCCGCTTCGGTGCAGCTTCGTTCCAATCACATGTGAAAGGAAGGGGGAAAGCTGATTAAGTGTCTGTGCTGTAGTGCTTAACTCCTTCAGTGCTTGATGATACAAACCCCTGACATATTTTAGAGGATAAAACTCAGGGCAATTCTATCCCTCTCCTATCTCACTTCTTTCCCTTCCTCTCTGCCATGGTCACACATAGCCTTTTCATCAACCATCTGCCAGTAGGCCTGACCCTACAAGATGCTAAATGCCTTTGACATCTACTTATCAGCAGACGTTAATAGTATTTAATACCATTAAGAAGTAGCCAACAATTTCCAGGACCTGACCAGGTAGCTCTGAGCATGAGGATATTGTTTTCCCTTCCCTGCTACTGTTTCTCTTTAGCTGTGGCTTCTGTTGGTATTGGAGGGAGCTGCTTCTCTCCTGGTTCAAGGCATTGTGGGTTTGGTAACCAGTTCCCCAGAAGGTGTAAGGCAGAAATCTCCACTGATTTTAATGAAATAGGTTTGATGTGCCTGGTGCCTTCTTAATTGATGGGAAGTCGCAGGTGGGCTGGGGAATCTGCTCCTTTGCCATCAGCATGTGGCTTTAGGGACAGAAGATGTATTTATTGCCAACAGGTCCCGGGCAGGGAAGCTTGCCACCCTAGTTATACTCTGCACACTGGTGTGTGTTGAGACTCCTACAGCCAGATGCTGGGCTGTGTCAGGCTGAGCTGTGCACAGGCTGCCTTGACTTTTCCTAAAGCAAAAGAGCTCCTGATTATGCCTGTAATACACACAGAGGCAGTAGAAGCAGGTTGCTTATGTGTAAGAGAATGTCTTGAGTAAGCTGTCCCTCAAGAGGTTCACCTCTTGGCTGGGTGCATCTGGCTGTGAGTGTGCTACAGGTTCTGCACCACAGTGAGCACAGCTGTGATGGAGGGGAGGAAGACAGCCTGGAAAACATTATAGGCAGGGGGATTTGGGTGTTTCGGGGAGATTTCCTCTTCATTAGGGATTTCATGGTTCGGTTTTTTTGCTAATTTCTATGGTATGCAGCTGAGCTATAGCATTAGAGGGGAGGACATGCCTCCAAAGTTGTGCAGTTCTCTCAGGAAGGGAGAAGTGCAGTCCTGCCTGCCCTGAATGTTCCCTGAACTGTTATTCAGCTATTGAACTGATCTCTCACACAGGCAGCACTGTCAGATCTTTGTCCTGGGATCTGGGGTGTGTAAACAAGCACTGATTTGAAGGTAGTTTCTAATTCAAAATTCCTTCCCCTTAAAACCCAATATGATGATGTGAATTTGAAAATAAGCTTGAGTTCATTTAAATAATGGGAACTAACAGTGTAATGTAAACTTGAAGCATAATTAATATAGTCTTCCCCACAGCTGTTTACAGTTATACCACAAATAGCAAAGTACTCCATGTCCTTTCCCCCCCTATGACAGGAACAATGTTTGCTGTTTAAGAATAGGTAGATGAAAGCTTTTGATTAGTTAAGATTATATGAAGCAACTTTGCCAATTTTAGCCAAGTGGATCATGGTGTCATGTTTTCTGCCTAAAATATACAAGCTATATATCTCCCCAAATCCAGGGGAGAGTTTAACACCAAGCTCCCTTAGAATGCTATAGCTCAGGTGCCTACACAAAGTGTTGTTTTTTTCACCAATATGCAATTGAGTTATACTCAGGTTACTGTGGTTGTTGAGCAGATGTCTAACCTTGTTTTGAAAGCATATCTACCTATACCTGCCTGTGATAGGGTTGATATGTGGATGTCTGCACACAGGTTTTATACAACTACTAGTAACTACTGAAAGCTGAAGTGATCACTGAGACAGTCCGAAAAAGAGTGAAGGAGAGTCTCTCTGTTGTACTTCTGACTGATAAGAGACAACAGATTATCTAGACCATGAGCAAATGTCTAGCTGTGGTTTCTTTCATACTGAAACCTTGTACATAACAAAGTATATTTCACTGTGTAATATAGCTATGTAAAGTAATATTTTCCTAGAGATATTTTTGGAAGTTTAGAAAAACCCTTCATAATCTTGCTTTTGAAAGTAAATTGTTATGCACATTATTTTCCAGTCCTCTGAATGGGTTTATTTTTCATTCATGATCTAAAGTATATTCTAGGTCATAAAGTATAGAAACTGCTATAAATGTCAAATATTATGTATCTACGGGGTACTAAACAGTAAACTAGTTGTGAAAATATTTTTCCCTTGTGTCTGAAACATTGGAACTATGACACTTAGCCATTTCTGTCCTTCTGAAATATCCTGAATAGGCTGGCTTTGTTTTCTGTTCTTTTTTTTTTCCACTTTTTGTTTGGTTGTTTGAGGGGTTTTTGGGGTTGTGGGGTTTTTTGTTTGTTTGGGTTTTTTTTGTTTTGTTTTGTTTTATTTTGTTTGGTTGGTTTTGTTTTGGTTTTTTTTTAATTAAAAAAAGGACCAAATCTGCTCGGGAATGGAAAGCAAAGCTTCATTGACTGACTGAAATCATGTCTTGTGCTGGTCTTGGTGCTTCTCTGTACCAGTCATGCCTTTTGGGATAAATTCCCCCACAGGCACAAGGCCTTAGCAAAGAATTCCAGAACGTGCAGTGCTTTGCTAGGACAGAGAGTGAAGGGGGAGCCTTCCTCACAGTAGAGTTTGGCATGCATTCTGCTGTGTTATAAAACCCTCTATGCTCTTCTGACATCTGGGATACAGGTGTCTGATATTTGGAATCTTAAATTTTCCCTGCAAGCTATGTTTGGGAATTTATTGTCCCCTGACATTCCATTATGTGTAAAAGTAGAAGAGGGTGGAAAGCTTGGCATTTTTTTAAAATTTTGTCTGAAAGAAGGCTATCTGCATACAGGGATTTCTTATTCCAGCAGATAAAGATGCAGCTGTTGAATCTTTAACAGGGAGGTCCTTTTCCCCTACCTGCTGATTAGGCAGTGTTATTTAATAGGTGCTACTAAACACCACTGCACACATTTCTAAGCAGTCTGCTTTTAAAGCCATGGACCTGTAATGACCTGGATGTGAGAACAGAAATTGCTGTAGAAGCACATCTCAACTTCTTGGTTTCTTGTCTTTGCTGTACTTTGCTCAGTTTCTGTCTGCAGAGTAAGCTGGGAGCTTGATTTAAAAAAAGAGATCTCCCAGGAAAACAGACTCTTTTGTGTATGTGTCTACTTCAGGACTTTTACATAGATCACAAAAGAGAGGGGAAAGGAATAAAGTGCTCTTCTCTGCATCTTCTTTAACACAGAGAAATGCAGGTATTATCCTTCTGCAGAGCTTGTGCTCCAGCAAAGGTCTTAAGCCTATATTGAGTTTAAAGTTTTGAGTAGACCTTACGTGCTCGAGGCCACTTGAGAATCAGTAAGCCTATTCTTGTGCTTGAAATTAAGTGTATATTTACATTTCCTTATGAATGAGGGTCTGGAATTTCAATGTGATGTCTCTGGTGGGAGCCTGGAGAATCTGAGGCTGCATAATCAACAGGGGAGAACAAGTAGTGCAGTGAAAGCTGTTTCCCAAAGGGCCTCTTGTCCAAACAGAGCTCATGGAACCCAGCCCAAATTTTGGCCTCAGTTTCCCCCCAGAAATCCAGGAGCTGCACTGATTTGATGAGAGGTGTAAGCAGTTGTAAGCTAAGCTTGGTGATCTGCTACAGACTTCTCCAGTATCTTTGTCTTGTCATGCCTGAACTTTCCCTTGCATTTTTAACATTTAAAGTTAATATAATTTGTTTTAAAAGCCCTTTGGTCGTGCAAACATTTAATCTATATGAATTTACTCATTTGGGCATATCTACTGCTGTGAATATCAATATGCACATGTGAAGGCTGTCAAGGTTGAGCCCCAGATGTGTAAATGTAGCTCCAGCTAGGAAATGTAGATGAGCAGTCTTATTTCCCTGGAGTACTGGTGTGTTTGATGCAAATAATGCCTTGGAAAAGGTGTTGTAGTAAAACCTACAATTACCCGTTGATTGAGTAATTTTAAAAACAGAATTTAGGCATTCACCTTCCATGGCAGTGAACAAAGACATAAACTGAAGACTATTTTGTTATCCCTGATTCTGTGTGAGTGCAAAGTATTGATTACAGCAACTCTAGAACTCCTCTGGCCAATGTGGTAGGCAGTTGCAGAGTAGGCAGGGAAAATTCCCAAAAGCTACTTCAAAAACTGTATTTTCTTACTTGGAAAAATACATTCTTCTGAAGGACCCTAGACTATGGAAGTAAACTTTAAATTGTTTTGTATAAATTAAACCATAGGCAAACTCCTTTTGTTCATTTGATTTCACTGTTCCACTCAGTACTACAATAGGTGATATTGTGTGATTAATCTGTTTCAGATTTTGAATGTAATGGTGGTTTTCTTTTTATCTTCTCCTTTGGTTAAGTTTTACCAAATGTCTGTCCTTGGGTATGTGAAGTGTGTTGTCGAGTGGTTTCCCACCTGTGCTTTTCTGACAATTAACAGCACCAACCATAACGCTAACAGCCATGTAGGAACAAATATTTTTGAAAGCAAAATTTTAACTTTGTATAAGAGATCAGAGGCTAGTAACTAAGTAGAGATCAGAAATACATTGTTTCTAAAAGCAGTTTCTATTTGTAAGAAATCTACTGTTAATTGAGTATGCTTGACTACTCTTAAAAATCAGTGTGCAGTGATAAGGCCAGGAGTATTGTATCATGGGCTTAGACTTTCAGATTAGGCTTTTTCTTTAACTGTGAATAGGAAGAAATCAGGGTGATTTTGAACACCAGTGGTTTAGATGGTTTAAATTCCTTTGCATTAATACTGGATTAGAAGCTTTCTTTAAATGCACACTTGAGATTCCTGACATTGTAACACTTCATGAAATCATCCACAATAAGAAGTGTAATCACAAATATGATTTTTTTTCCCACCATGAGCATTTTCTGTAAACTGTCTTTTGTCAGTAAATGTTGAATTGTTAGTGCAAATATCTTCTTTTCCTGAGAAAGAAGTACACATCATTGATTGTACCATTTCCTTCAAAATGAAGGGCATTGCATAGTAAGTCAAAAGAAATAAAAGATTTATAGTATCTTTTACAACCTTTCTTTCTTTTCTTTGTTTTTTTTTAATGGCATGTTTTTCTCCTGCTTTTTTTAAAAAGTCATGATTTCTCACAATGGATGCATCAGACACAAAACAATCAATATTTTCACTGCCTTCATACATCAGTTCAAAATCTAACTCTTTGGTTGTGTTCTTGCTACAAATAGAGAGGAAGAATAATCTCTATACAAGGCCAGACCATCAGATGCCTAATAGGTGATAGCTGTATTAAATCCAATGAGGATCTGGCCCATAATTTAATTTTTAAGTGGAAAATTAATTCAGCAGCAGATCATATAGTATTAGCTGGCACCGGGGCTTATCTTGTCTGCCAGCAACTGCTAAAGGAACAGATGCAGTGTCTGCTAGAGGGAGAAACCAGAGAACAGAACTCACAGGGAGTTTTTGGGGAAATCTGTATAACTGTTCAGTTTGTGTGTTTTGTCTCATCACAGATCCATGGCTGGGATCATTGTTCTACCCACACCAGGCTTAGGGACATTTCTTAATCAAGGTAGCGAGGCTTGTGTGTTGTGGTGAAATATTACACCCATAGGGTAACCATTCTTAATTCATTAAAACCTTCCCCTGGATGCATATTCACAATGGCAAAAACAGTGATACAACCAACAAACTGTACTTGTCCTTGAGATCCTGACCACAAGGAGCTATTTGAATCTCACACAAAAGGACTGAGTCAGCTCTGGCAAGAATTCTTGGAGTGAAACCATCCTGAGGAAATCTAGCTGTAACGAGATGAGACTTCTGCTGAAAGTATCACTGGGGATTTAGCTCTTCTGTGGGTGGCAGCTGTCTGTGACAGCTGTCTTACAGGTGTGAGAAAGTGAGACAAATTTTTATATCAGATACAGCAGCTTTCAAGGCTCAGGGCTGCAGGTGTGAATCTACCATAACATCAAATTTGTAGCTCTGGTATGGACTTGGGTGACGTTGAACAAGATCTATGAGGCATCCAGCTGTGCTCTATGTGACTGCAAGAGTGCCTGAATTTTCAGGTATCTGATACTAGATTCAAAAACATGAAGAACTAAAAATGTGATTTGGTGACTGGATCAATATGTGAAAATCCCTGCTCAGTTATCACCTAGAACTGGAGGCCACTGATCTCTGAAGCTTCATATTTTGACCTGGTATTTTTGTGCATTTGTGTTTATTTAGTCACCATAGTGTTTTCTTGAGGTTCTGGGCCTTTTGTTTTACCCTGAAGTTTCTCTAGGTACACAAAGCAAAGCAGTCTATGAGTTTTCTCACAGCCTGTGCCCATAGGGAGGGAGATCCTGCTTGCTGGATCCCACTGGCTGCTTCCAGAATGTATGTGACATCAGATACCAAACAGAAGCATCTGGAAAAGGACATTTGCATTGCCCTTTTATGTCTGAATGCACCTGAGCAAGAAATAGGATAATATAAAATCCACGTAAAGGGACACGGATTGTGGTGAGGTCTCTGCACTCCTGGCTGGTTGCTCTGAGCCATTGGACTTACACAGAGAGCTTTTCTTTTCAGTTCCCTCTTCAATGCACTGTAGATCACTTCCAGTACAGCACCCATGAAGGTCCTCACCCCACAAAAATCTGGAAGTGATGGTAAGATTGAATCCCCATCATCCCCAGGCAAAACAGGAAATCAGTTTTCAGTCTGTATCTGTCCTGAAATTCTGCTCAGGTCTCTAGGATAAAATCCTACTGCCCACCACTAACTCCTCCATTGTCATTGTAAAGGAAGATGCCCAAGTTTCAATTTGAGAGTGGTTGTCTTGTGCTTTTTTCCTTGTGGCAGGAAGCAGTGCCTGTGGCCCAGGGCAAGGTGCCCAAGGGCTAGAGAGGAAAGGAAGGGAACAGGTAACAGCACACTTATGTAGTCATGGCAAATCCATAGTGGTGGAAGGGACCTCTGGAGATCCTCTAATCTACCTATTTGCTCAAGATGTGCAACTACAGCAGGTTCCTCAGGGCTGAATCCAGTCCTATTTTTCATAACTCCAGTTATGGAGACTGAGGACTTCTTAAGGCAGTCTTTCCCCATTTATGTTTATATTAGAGTTTTGTCAAGGTCCCCTTGATCATCCATGACACCTCTGCTTGGCTTTTTGCACACAGGAATGGACCATTCTCTGTTTTCCAATCCAATAAGCAGAGTCTGCCTGTCCCTCCTTCAGCTGGAGGGTCAGGCACCCCAGGAGAGCATCCAGCCAGCCTCCTTTTCTTCATCTATGTAGCTCCACAGCATTCTGACCTCCTGCTGCAGCTCCTTCCCTTGCTCACAGAGGCGCTTCATCAGCACACACCTGCAGACAAGGAGCTCCAGGAGCACTCTGCAGCCTGAGATTGCACATCTGGGTCCTGCCTGCGGCAGGGACCCCAACCCTCCCATTGCTCTCACTCTTACTGAGCAAGAGAAGATTGAAAAACTCTGGGTCAAGACAAAGATGAGGACATCAGTGACCAATGACTGTCACATTCATAAGGCAAACCAGACACATAATGGGGAAAATTACATGTATTGTCAGTTTAAATAGGTTTGAGTAGTGAGAAAGAAAGAAAAAAGTTCAAGCAAACCTTTCCTCCCTTTTCCCCATGACGCCAAGGGGCAAAAGGATGGAGATGGGCTGTGGTGAGTCCCTCTCAGCCCCTCCTGGCTGCTCCTTCCTCTTTCCTCTTGTCCCTGTCTTGGCACAGGCCCTTCCCTGGGCTACAGGAGTATCTCTGCTCTAGCTGAAGTGCTGCCTGAGGGGGACCTCTGCTCTGGGCCTGCAGCCCCTCCTGCCCTCCTCCTCCTCCATACCCCCTCTTTGGGGTCCCTCTGCAGCTGCTGCCTCCTTGGATGCCAATGGCACATCACCACCATTGCTCGACATCTCTGTTGCTCTCAGTGGAGTTCCTGGCACCTTCTGGGCAGGTGGCTGCCCCTGTCAGCCACAGCACACTGCTGGCTCTGTGCCAGGGCAACCACCACCATCAGGTCTCTTCCAAACAGCAGATCCAAAGTCCAGTGGAAATGAACTTGAAGCACCCTTTGGTCAGGAAGATCTGGCAGAGCTTGTTGGAAGGGTCTGGAGCTTGCTAGAAATCTATGTCAAATGATCAGTGAGGCTCATTTGCCTCATTCCATGTCACTGAGAATTGCTGTCAGTCCCCAGCTGAAACCAGAATTTGTTGCTTGCACTTAGTGAGTCAGCAGAAATTAACTGGGGCTAGTAAGAATTGAGGACCATATAAAAGTCTATGTTCTCTATTTTTTCCTTTCTCCTGAGCTTCTTCCGTCCTGTCCTATTCAGAAGAATCATGCTGGGACAAGCCCTACTCTTTGTACAGTAGTTAGTGCGATGAGGTCTCAAGGTGTTTACAAAGTATTAATTAACTCAATCACCAGAGGGCAGAGGAAATGAAATGAGTATGTTCTGGACCATGAAATAGATGACTCACATCCATGAAAAAGGTTTAATTGAGCAAAACAGGTACACAAGTGTACCTGGCTCACCACAGAAATTGTACAGAGGAAGATGAGCCTCAAGAGAGAAAAGGATCGAGGCACCCTGAAAACACACAGAGAAATGTGTGCAGTGCTTTTGTAAATCCTGTCTGTGAAAAACAGGTCTCTGCACACAACTCATCCAGCTCCCAGAGAAGGCAGCTTGCAGCACTCTCCTTTACAAAGCTTTCATTAGAGCTGTTGCTCATGTCCAGTGGGGAAAAAGGTGCTCTGCTGGGAAGCTCAGCACTGCAAACAGTGAGGGGCATATTCCTGATGCCCAAAGGTGTTACTCCTTTTGCGCTGTTGTTTTGTCTTTGTGTTTTCTATGGTTTTGTTCCTCAGCATGTCAAGAAAGCAGTGCACCCTTGAAAGGGATGTGCAGAAGAGGGAAATATTCAGTAGTGGGGCAGACTGGTGTGCACTCAGCCACAGTATTCTCTGCTACAGCCTGTCCCCTGGAGCTGGGTGCTGCAGCTCTCACTGCAAACTTAAGAAAGGAGATACCCACACCCAGGCATGCAGGTAAATGGGCAGCTCACCCGGCCATGTTTTCCTGGACAGTGATTTCAAACCTCTGCTCCACCTAATCCAGAGCATGGTCTTGGACATTAAACTCGAGCAAATGCTCTAACCAGTGCTTAGGGTTAGACCCATCTGCATTCTCTGTGTCATATCAAAGCAGAATAGCACTACCAGCAGGAAACAAGAAGCTTCATGGAAGCCTTGTAGTTACAGAGTTCTCTGGAGAAGTGAGACACCAAGGCTTCAGTTCTTTCAGCAATTCAGGATGGCAGTGACAGATCTCATCTCTTCCATGTGATAAACACAGTACCACAGCACTAAGCAAGCAAAAGAGACAAAATCCCATGTAAGGCTCAAAGTGTCTCTGTAGTATCTGCTTGAGGTATGTTTTCAGGAGGCAGAAATGCCCACAGCTCATGGGCATGCACACATGCATGCAAGGTGATGTTTGGAGCTGTTGGGCCAGACCTGCTCAGCCCAGGATGCAAGGATTCCACCTTAAATGTCAGTGGAAAAAAATTTGTTGGTTTTACTACTATTACAACAAACTACAGATATGATTGAAAGACACATCCAGCTATCAAAAAGTAGTTTCTGATTACCCCCAAGGATAAAATAATGTTTTTTTTCCACACACAGCACTACATTTGCCCACCTTAAATAGGCCCTATAACATGTTTTAGGACTGTTTACAGCCCTTGCTTTCCAGATGCATCTCAGATCCCCAATTCTTATGCGTTCCCATCACATGGATTAATTATGCAACAAAGCACAGGAAAGAAAGCTATTAAATCTTAAGTTACTAAACTATTACTTCAGAAATTCAATAGCAGCTTGTAGCCTGTGGGAAGTGAGTCTTCAGGGAAAAACCATTTACAGGTGGGGTGGCACTTGGAGCACCTTATCATATTCATGGGGAGGAGGTGCTGACCCCTGCGGAGAGGCCACAATTATAATGAGTGTCTTATCCAGGTCTCCCAATACATTTGCGATGGAAGCTGGGGTACTAAATGAGATGCCAGCAGGATATAAATAATGAGGTGGTACATGGCTGTGTGTTGGAACTGAGCCACTAAGGGAAGATAATGGCAAAGGCACAAGCTTAACTCACATTGTGTTATTCCTGTGGGAAAGGGGGTGGGAGGATAAAGCCACATGGAAAGCTGATTCCTCAACTTGTAGTGAGTAACATAACTCCAAAACCCCGCTTGTCTTTGTTCAGAGCTGGAACAAGCAGAGTTGCATTATTGCAGAGGTCTAGCCCTAGGTGTGAGGCAGGATTCCAGCTGAATGTGCTCTCAAAGTCTAAATATACAAAGGCCATTTCTGGCTTCACATAACTAAACCCATGCTGAGAAAGGGAAGAAGCTGCTGAATGCCTGGGCCTAGATTCATCAAAGAATGATTTAATCAATACCCCACTGAAAAGGATCTGAACTTATGCATGACTGCTGTGATAGTCTGAGACTATCAGAGTATACATTATTTTATGATGGTTTCTTGTTGCTATGCAAGGCATAATTCATATTTCTAATTAAACATTTTAATGTAACACACTGTGTATGTGTCTCATGGTGCAGGCAAGTAAAGACTCAAATTGGGGTTTTAAAAAAATAGCAGCGATTTTTAAACCACCAGCACCAACACTTTTCAACAAGATTGTGCTCTGCCCTTACCCTCTGCTGCAAAACCTGTGGCAAGAATTCCTATCAGGAACATCAGTCAATTGTACAGCAGTGTGTGTTGTGACGGGTTTGCTCAAATATCTTTCACTGAGATAAAGGAGCTTCAAAGAAAAATGACACTATTGTGAATTTTCCTTATTTTGTAACTCTATACAGCCAGATTTACAGATTGCTGAAATTCTTTACTGCTTTGATTAAAGGACAAAGAATTAAGTAAACTTCTTTGCTGATTTTAATGGAGAAAAATAGTTGCTAGTAATCTCATTCCTTCTAAAAGTACATTATGCTGTTAACTGGCCTGGCCTCCCACAAGTGAAATATATAACCCAGAAAAATGGGAAAAAAAAGAAGACTTTTCGTTGAGACATGATCAAAGACGTATTGTGTGTAGCTGATCACTGGTGAACTGCAGCAGAGAAAAGAGGAATTTTTTTTTTTTTTTGTAAATGAGATGGCAGCTAATGCCTTGTAACTACTCTGTGCAATATTGCATAGCATTCCCCTTGTGACAAATTGAGTACATGAGAACACTGAGCTCTTTGCTAACTGAAAGGTTAAGATTTTTTGAAGTCTCTGGTGAACCTGTCAGCTCCTCCCTGACTATGGTAAAAAGGGACATCCCTTCACAGCCTGTGTTAGAAGCCAGATATTCCATGTAGTCACATTTGCAGACCATAACTGTGACTGGCATAATGACTGCAACACACTCACTGTTCCAGTTGTCCCATAATGTGCCATAATGAAGAGTGAAGAGCTGGGGCTGGGGGGCAGCCCTGGCCACCTCTTTTTAGGGATCCACTTAGAAAGGGAAAGTATTCTTTTAGCTCCCATCCAAAATGCTCCCGGATACCAGATTAAATCTTCTGTTCTCTGTTCAGTTATGGATTTTCCTAGATTCATAGCTAATTGTTCTGACCAGCAGTTTTCTTCAGGGAATTGTTATTAGGTCTCTCTTAACCTCTTTTTTCAGTCACTTCCTCTCTACTAAGCTGAAGGTTTCTCCAGCTTGAAAAGGTCTATCCACCCTCTTTGCTTCAGCTCAGCAGCTTCCACTTCTCCCAGGGCAGCAGCAGGGTTAACTCACTACTCAGTAGCTCTGACAGAGCTATTGGAACAGTAGCATTGTTACAGGAATAAAGGCATTATAAAAAGAATCATTCTTCAAATAATACAGAGATTATCAGAATGTCTCACTCTATACACCTTTAACAATTTCTACATGTAGACTGAGAACATTTTCTTGCTGTTCTCTAGGGCTTTTTTACCCCAAGGAGTCTTGAATATGTAGCACACAGTCCCTCTTCTGAGTCAAGCTGGTCTTGCTATAAAGTTCCTACTCCTCTCCCTGCCACCTTCTTGAACCACACCAAATAGGATATTTCCTCTGTGACTGAAGTTTTTGAGGTATAGGAGACTGCAATTCCTTTAGGGAATGTACTTCCTTGCCTGACCCCTTTAACTGGGAACACAGCTGATAGCAGAACCTGTGGGAGATATATAAATTCATAACACTGATGAACAGTCTGTCAGTACTGAGGATGTCCACAGCATCTGCCCCTTCACCATCTGATAGACCTTAAATAATAAATGACATTGCAGCTGCCACAGGTGGTCCCATGATGAATATTCTTAGCCTGATTTCTTTGAGGTGTGAGCCTAAAATGAGCTGTGCTGTTGTGTGTGTGTTCTGCCTGGGATACCAGCTCTCCTTTTGGGAGAGGGCTAGGTGAGGAATCACCACTCAGCTCAGGCACCAACGTTGCTCACTGCTCAACTGAGCACTCACAGCCTTGCAGGTTCCTCTGCACAGACACCATTCCTTGGAGTTGGGATCTGTGCCAGCATCCCACCCCTGCACTCTTCCTGTGTGAAATATCCGATGCTCTTTAGCTGCTGCATCACATTCCTGGAATAGACTGTGGTTAAGGTGACCATAAAAACATGTTAAGAGTTCTTTTTTCTTTTCTCACAAGAAATTGTCACTGAGATTACAAACACCTTTTGAAGATACTTGCCTAAATATGCCAAACAGAAACAACAGATGATAACAGTGCAAAGCAGATGTGTTGTCTGTGTCAAGATCTTCAAAGTACAAGATGTTCTTTCTTGGACTTTTGGACTGCTTTGCTCCAGAGACTGTAAAGGGTTGAGAGAAGTTCTCTGAAAGATTTTGATGTCCTGATAAATAACCATTTATTGTCTACCAATACCTGAGATATATCAACGTATTAAGCTTATGAACACTAATTTTGGCCTGGTAAAATGTAACTTTACGTTGCAGTAAGATTTTTCTAATACAAATCAAGAAATTCACTGAATGTGGTCAGGAGCCATGTGGTCATTTGTGTTGCAGGAGAGCATTTTGTGAGCCTGATGTTAGGCAGGAAGATGATGCATCTGGTCTGACAGGGTTCCCTCTCTATAAAGAGGCAGACCACTTTTAGAATTATCCCATCACCCAAATGTGAAACCTTTAAAGGCAGCCTGTCTTTAGAGACTGCAATGAGAAACAACACCTAATTTGCTGAACCTCACCTTCCCACCCAAATAAAACCTATCGCTCACATGTGGTGACTCCATCCTCAGGAGAATTTTTACATGATTCTAATAGGATGTCATTTAATTAAATAAAATCTACTTAGAAGATCACAAGCAAACTGCAAAAAGCAAAGACAACAGTAGGGGAAATTACAGGGTTCATAAATAAAGTTTACCAGGGCTGGATCTTTCTCTCTCTGCCATGTAATGAAATCAGAGACCTCCGTATTCTCTTCTGAATCAGAGATTTATGAACACAAATGGCCTATGTGTCTTCCATGTGATTTCTGCTTTCTGTTACCACCATGCTTTCCCAAAACCAAAATGGAACAATTCTAGCTTGTCTGCTAATTACGTGTAAAGTTGTCCAAATTCCTTTATTACACAAATTTAAGCGTATTCATTTAATGGAATATATTTTACTTCCCCTTGCTTCTGAGCTTACCAGATTTTGCTATATTTGTACTGTAATCTTTTCCATTCCTCTACAGATGAGAAGGAAAGGCCCAGACTATTGCTTATAAAGAACATCAGTTTGTTAAGCATTTTGTGCATCCTCTGGGATTAGAGGAGCTATGAAATTGTATCATTATCATTGCCTGCTGCATTACTGAACCACCAAGCAGGGCCTGAGAGAATATGCATGCATGTTTGTGCAATGACATTTTTAAACCACCCTTTGCCTTTTCATTTCTTTCTTCCTGCATACTAATCCAGCCTCAAAGTATTCCAGGCTACTGCCCAGAACTAGAATTTCTTTCTCTGTTTTAAACAAGGATTTTTTCAGGTATTTGAGCTATTTCACACAAGCCCATTATTTACAGATGGGAGAACTGTTGCTTTTTGCTTAGACACATTTACAGCTTCTGAAGAGAGAGGCAGACTTGCAGACTGCTGTGAAGTGATTTGGGTTTCAACCTTTGTCTCCTCAGCATGCCTTTGAAAAACAGGCCACTTGTAGACACAGAATTCATCTCTGCAAACACTGAAACGTGCACATAAAGATAAATTGCAGCAGCAGAGCCATGACAGAATAGAGGCCTTACTTAAAAATATAGGTAGGCCTGGAAACACTGCATTTTTGACAAATTCAGGTTTTCCACTTTGTTACAGCAAAACATATTTTAGAGCTAAATAAGCCCCAAGCTGATGGGAAACTTGTAAGCCTGTTAGGGAGGGCAGTGCACTTGAAAGAACACTCTGACACTCTGCAGAAGTTCCTGCTCCTTTGTAAACCTACACCCAAAGAAATGCTTCCGAATCAAGAGTCTGAAAATTAAGGATTAAGTGATAAAGCCTTGTCTCAGTGTTTGCTATTGCTCCATCTCTGCCTCATCAGGGGATTCTCTCCCTGTTGGTCCCTGGGGACTGCACAGAGACCTGGCACTGAAGGAAAGCTGTCGACACTTGCAGCTCCTGACAGGGTGTGACTGCTTTTGGACACAGCCCTAAACAAACAGTGGTGTCAAACTTTTCAGTGCTGCAAGGGAAGTCACCATGACGCAACTAGTCACGCTAGGCAGGGCTAGGCAGGATTAACTCTTCCCAAGGCAAGGCATTTTCCTCTTCCCTGTCGTTCAGATCTGAGCAGAGGGTTCATTCACTCACTTCTCATTGTACCTTTCCTCTTCCATTAGCTTGGTAACCAGAGAGGCAAGGATTTCAGTGGGTTGACAGTATGTGGTTGTGGAGGGTGTGAGAGGTTTCAAATCCTTCATGCACTTGCACAAAAGGACGAGGTCAAAGCAATGCAAACACTGCAAACTGAGCAAACTGAGGAAACATGGTCCCAAACAGCCTGCCAGCTGTGCTGATGTCCTATGTATTTCCTACAAGCTAATGTTGTGGCAGGCTGGAATGTTGTTTTGAAAGATGAAAATAGGGTGATTGCTTACATTGTATCATGAAATGTAATTCTTGAGGGAATTTCATAATTTCGTACAAAACTTTTCGTTCATGTGTTTAAACTATAAGATTGTATGTAGCTTCTGAAAAACAAGGTGTGTAATGCAAATAAGTGATGTGGAATGTTAGTGTGGGAATTAACGATCTTAAATGGAAAAAAAAAAAGGAGTTTGGGTATTTTCACACAAACATGTTTTGAATTTGTGTGGATGGTTTTGCCTGCTTTTTTCAAGAAGGGAAATTACAGTAATTTCCTGCCAATTTACTGCCACTCTTAAGACCATTATTATAGGATACTGCAGTTAGTGTTTTGTGACTTAATAGAGAAGCCCACCTACAAATGGTGCAAAATATATATTGTAGATTTTAAAGTGTTATGTTAGCAAAAATGTTTGGCAAATTTGAGGAAAGGACAGAGAAACTGAATTTCAGGAATTTAATTTGCCATTCATTGGTCTTTATTCTCTTTTGGCTGCGAATGAGACATCCTACTGTGGTGCATGAAAAGAAACAGAGATAGAGACTATGAGTCATTATTCCTGGTATATAAAAGCAAAATGAATGAAGTTCGTGATCCGGACTTTGATCTTGAGCAGCCATTTTTGCCTTAGATAAGTTTTCAAAAGTCTGTTATCATTTTAGGCTAGTGTAACCAGTACAAACTGTTTACTTAGCAAGCAGAGCCTCTTTAAAGCAATGCTGAGAGCGATTTCCATTCAGGCACTAACGTACACATCAGTATCTTTGGTGGAGACACAAAAATACAGGATAGCCAAAGACAGGAGTATGTCCTAATAGAGGCCAAATGGAAGCTACTTCTACAAGGAAAGGGAACGTGGAAGAAATTATTATTTATTGACAGCAGTGCCCAATATTTCATCTCTCTGAGTCATAGATCCTATATTGATATGAACTAAATCCAGTACAATCTTGGAATTAAGGTTTTCTTTTTCCAAGTTTCTTGCAGAAGGATTGTCTGCAAACTGGAAAGTGAAGTGGAGAGCAAATAAGATGCAGATCTGTACACAGAACAAAAATTTTGGCTTGAGAAAGAGTCAGTCTTGTCCAGTGGCTGTGTGGAAGTGTCACTATGGATAATGTGAGCGGCATTTGCCATTCATACACAGAAAGTTGATGTGAGATCAACGAGTGATTCCAACACCCAGATTTGGAAGAAATGGGACCTTTTCAGGTCCAATTAAACATTAACAGTTATATAATTCAATTTACCTGGCTAAAACTCCACAAAACTGAAACACTCATCAACAAGTATTCTCACCAACATACCAGGCTCTCAATAACAAGCTGAGTGCTATGAGTAAGGAACAAGAGAGTTAAACTCTTTCTTCAACCTCTTTCACAGCCCTTCTGTGACTGATTCTGCCCTGAGACTAGGAAAGGGGGCAACTAAACACCCTTACTTTCGTGCGTCAAATAGTCACTAAATGCAATTATGTTTCTCCCTTTCTTTTAAGAAGTACTACAACTTCTGTTTTATCAACAGGTAGATACTGCGATTGATTTAAGCAATGTTTCATCGATACCATTTTTCTGTATTAAATAACAACAGCCTTTGGCAGAACTGGGCAAATATTCCTCCTTCTTGAAGAAGCAGTCATCTCAGATGAAAGCTTTAAATGCAGAGGTTAAAATGTCAACAATTCATGAAGTAGAAAGCAGATTGAGAAGGTGCCCTGTTGTGTACTCAGTGTCACTGTGCCTATCATGGAAAACAAATCATCTTCTGCATTTGGGGCTTGCCAAGGTATGTGAAAACGAGTCTGGACTGGCTGGAGTTGAAAAGAGGTTTAGGTGGTGTGAATTCACTTGTTTGGCTCAGCCTGCAGCACTGAGAATCATTATTATGTAGAAATTATGAAATGTTCAGCTTGGACCTCAGACTAGCAGATCCCCCAGACTAAGACCAGAAATATGCTAAACAATAAGTTTTAAAGGCAGAATTGAACTGGAATAGTTTGAAACAGAGTAAGCAACAGAGACAGTATAAAATATATTTGTTTTCAGAGCAGACAAAGTTCCCTGAATTTTTGTTTATTCACTTCTTTCTGCTAACAAAAAAAGTTTTGAATTCAGGAGAAATGTCTTTATTCTTGCATAGAAGCTCTGTGTATGTGTCTGAGAATGCAAAAATGGAAGTGATTGGCCACTGATTGGTAATAAAGGTGAAAGCCCACAGTTCATTTTCCCTGCCCACAGTGGAAGAAAGAACAAAGCAAACAATCAGAATTAAAAGCCAAGTTAATTAAATCACAAACACCTTTCAGTGTAGTAAATTACCTCACAATTAGTAGCACAAGCTAGGAAATGTATGACTAAAAATAGCCTTTTTTCAGCCTCTCTACTTAGGAAAGAGAGGCAAACATCCAAAGGGCATTTTGGATCTTAGGAGAACTGAATTATTTGCTCATGTGTACTTAATCTCTTTCCTTTTCTCTCTATAGATATATATGAGTACACAGACACACAGTCTCACACACACAACGAAAGATTTACATGTGTATATACATATACATACATCTCTGTGAGTATACAGGTGGCACACACATGTTTGTGTGTATGTGCTGACAGTCCCCTGCAAGCTGCACCCAAATCTAAGACTGTTACCCACACTTACATTGGATAAATCCAATCGTGGAAGCTTGACAGCAAATTATGACTGCTCGTTCACTGTTTTTGTGACTATGCTGCATAGAGTTTCATCTGACTTACTCTGATTTACTTCACATTAGTAAAAGACTTTGAAAATAAACCATACCAGATAATATCACAGAATCATGGAATCACAGAATATGCTGACTTGGAAGGGATGCAAAAGGATCATCTTTTAACAGTATTTACATGATTTTAAATAGAAGATGGTAGTCAAGTAGTTAACACATGGTTCAGCAAACTAAATATCATACCTGAGAGATATGATATGACATGATAAGATATGATATGAAAAGATTTACTGTCATAATAGAGAGTAAAATAGAAGTGGATTTTTAATTTGAATTGGAATTTTAATTTGAGAAGTGGATTTTTAATTTTACATCTAAGTTATATTTTAGTATTCTGTTAATAATAATTTCTGTATAGATTTGTTTAAGTTAAGCATTGCTCAGTTAAGTTATGTTATTCTAAGTTCTGTTAAATTTAGGCCCTGTTAAGTTTAGGTTACTTTTAAGTTTTGATAAGTTTTAGTTTTATAATGTTTAGCGATTTGTAGTCACGTATCACATATCACATAAAATTCCATGGCTGGATATCATCTTTGCAATTCAGACCATATTGATGGGTATATCTTTTTCCTCTATGTCTTGTGATGGTAGACATTTTTGCACTGGGTGTTAGTAGAGCAAGCTTTCTTTTTCCATACTCACATATGAGAGATATGTAGTCACATCTTAAGCTCATGGAAAGGAGCCCAAGACCCCAGCCCTCCACAGAGCAGTTGAGGGACTGGTCAGAGCCTCCCTTGATCAGCGTTTAGTTTCCCTACTTGTACCATGGGATCATTTTTCCTCAGTTTTTCTTCTGCAATGCCCTTAGATCAGGCAGATCCCTTCCTTCCAGCCTGGGCTGTACCCTTGGTTCTCTCCGACCCAGTGGTGCCATTTCATCTGTCTTTTGAGCATGGTGGAGAAACAAAACCCTGCTGATACCAATGTAAAATGCATGAGCATTACTGAGCTGCATGCACCGCACAGTGCTCAGGGAAGGCTTAACCTCCCACATGCAGGAGAACAATATTTTGGCTCTTGTTTGCAGGTCAATACAAGGCTTATGACAGAAAGTAAATATATATCCTACCCCAGTCACAGACAAGCTTGGGCTGGAGCTGTTCCATCTCAATCAGACAAACATGAAACATTTTACCTTTTAGTAACAATATGGTCTCATAGTGTGACTGTTATCATTGAGTTTCACCATCTTTTAAGATTACTAAATACAACCAGAGATAAACAAGTAAACTCTGTGTCTGCAGTCTTTGCCTGCATAAGAAATACCACGAATATCAGGAGTGCCAGGCTTATCTTACTGCAAATAGTTGTCCAGTTACCTAATGCAGCTCACAGGATTTAAGGGAATTCCTTAAATTGTGATGGCTGAGAGTCTTGAATAAAAAGCTCTGTAGCTGCACATTATCCCTACACAAGTGGTTAATATTGCATTAGAGTGATTCCTGTCTTCCCTCACCTTCTAGATAAAAAATCAAAGCAGATGGGCTAAAGGAGAGGATTTTGGGTGGCACACATACCCCTGGAGTGTCAGCTCCACATCCTGGTCATAGTCCCTAGTTTCCATGTGGCAGCAAGCAATCTTTAAGCAGCACTGGCCAAAATCAATTCCCTTATCTTTCCATGCAAAGGAGATTGCTGGCCTGAGAGATTATGTCCAATTCTCCATTCAGAGTCACCTAAAGAACAAGGAGTAAATATTAAAAAAAACAAAACCAAAACAAAACAAAAAAAAAAACAACCAAGGAGAATGTGAGTACATACTATTTCCCCTAATGGTAGTTGCAGTTCTCCTCATTCTTTTAATATACTCCAACAGAAGAAGATGGCTCTAGGTTATTAATTATTTGCTTTGTTTTACTGCAGGGTAAGCCTGTATCTGCTTTGGAAATCTATAGATACCACAACAATTTTCACCCTGGTGTTTATAAAGTAGATTTATACTCTAGTAGCTATGGTTAAATGTTAAAAGAGCCATCACTACTATTACCACTGAGTGGAGCTGGTTACTTCCAGTGTCCATAAACAAAATGGGATTCTAGTCATGGGAAAACAATAGATACAACTTATTTTTCCTGTTGTATACTGCCTATTATGTCATCCTCCTCAATATGAACTTTCAACTCAGGTTATCTTATCATGCCAAAACTTTGATGCTCGAGGTAAAAAAGAGCATTTAGCTTGATAAGGATTTTGTTCAGCCATAGAGGTGACCTCTAGCTACAGTGTAAACAGCCAGGTCACAGACTGTAGTAGATTCTTCTCTGTAACTCCTCAGAAATAAGGAGGTGCTGAAAAAACAGCCAAAACAAACTGCATAGGTGGTAAAGCTCTAAGAAGATAAAGGTTTACTGAGCATATCTAAGCTGAAATGACTTGATGAACACATCATGAACTGATAGGCAAGTGGCTTATCTCTGTGTCACTAGTGAGTTATTTCTCCTTTAGGTTCCTTACTCCATAAAGATGGTTTCATGTGTTTCCCTCTGTCTTTATTAATGTTTCAAACTGATTGCTGAAGTATATCAGTTTTTCCAAACCTCAGCCACTTACATTCTATTGATACTAATGTAGGTTTGTAGCCCATTAGAATCCTTGCAGTGTTGCTGAACATTTTTTCTTCTCCCCCTATGGATGAATCAGTTTCTAGGAAGTATGGAGATATTTATTCCAGCACATAAACAGGATATGGCATGCATTGGTGCTCAGTGGCTTTAGTACATCAAATCTAGTAGTGGACATGGTGAACTGGACATCTGTTCTGAGATGTCCTAACAATGCAGCAGAGAGAGGAGGTCATAACAAACCAAAAAACTGCCCTCCCCCCCCAAAAAAGTGAGCACTCACCAATTGTTTTGAGATGGCCTTTCTTGTGCTCCTTCATCCTCCTTTCCTAGCTGCTCATAACCTGCTGTATCACTTATCAGCCCATCTCAAAACTTGTCTTTCCTCTTGATTTAGACTTCAGTTCTTGATTCTTCCACCCACATTTGTGTTAATTTGCCTCCCTCATGTTGAGCAGAGAGCAGATCAAGGGCTGTCATTCTGCTCAGCTTAATCTCCAAGCAGAAAATGTACAAAAACAACCATTTCAGAAACTGACTGATTAGTCAGCAGAACAACTGTCTTGGTAACGGCCAGGGAGAACACACCTCTGTCACTGCACCCACACATGACAATGACAATTGCCTCAAACAGACCCTATAAGCCAAGAGACTTGTCACCCCCAAGGTAAAGTTTGGGTTCTGGCAGCCTCAAAATGGCTGTGCAATTTTCTCAGCAGCATGTCCAACAGCACCACACAAAAAAAGGGCTGCTGAGCTAGAGCTGCACCTGTAGCACAGGCTGTGGTGAACATGCTATGCTGGGCATCCTTAAACTTGGTGCCTCAGTGTCACCTCCTCCAGCTCCATTCCCCATCTGAGAGGAACCATGAATATCCTTGCATATACCAAATGCTAAATAATCCTGATAAACCAAGTCCCTGTTTGCTTCATGTGCATGATCAGCCATATTACAATACATTTTGTCTTGCTCTATGTTGTAGCTGATATCCTCCAGTAGATATAGGCAATGGAGTATTTGGTAGAGCTGCCAAGGGTTTCAGGAAGGAAGCTGAAGAGCCCATTGTATTCAACATGAAAAGCTTTGCAAAAATCCTGGCAAGGTAAGGGAGTAAATTGAATCAGGTATCTTGCCACAGATGTTTTTGAGGCACTGAATGACTGCTCAGTGCACATACTCTGCTGGCATGGAAAAGTGCACAGCTTTAGTACAATCAAGCATCAGCATCATCAACCTCTCTCTTTAAAGAACACATTTGGGTTGAATTCTCATGAGGGATTTATCTGCCTTTCTCTTAAATAATGCACAACTTTGTAGCTTGTGCTGTCTCTAGGAAACACTGGCAACATGCAGTCAGGAGAGGAGAAGGATTCTTTGGAGACAGCTGTTTTCACACATTTTCTGCTCCTGTTCATGTTCCCAGCTCAGCTGTCAGGGAAGCAGATACTGTAATTGATATTATATATACATTGCATAGCACACATGTATGCACATGCACATCCTCACTCTCAAGACACATTTGCATGCATACACACATGATATAATATATTCACACATTTCCTGTCCGGATTAAACTTCTGGAGCTGAGTCTTTGCTGAATTTGTTTCTCTGTGCTGTCAATTGTAAAATAAAAGTGCTGTTCCACGAAATCACCTGGACACGTGTACCTCATCTATCAGCTCTCCATTTCAAGTGCCAGGAACTTGATAACTCAGTGAACAGAGATGCATAGGATATGTAGGATTTTCTATAGTTCTTTTATGTATGAATGTATCTCTACATATAAAGTGACAGATCTCCAGTTGATGTATTGATTAATAAACGAGTGCTGTCTGCAGATGCCACTGAATCCCTCATGAATTACATCTGTAGAGTATCTGGTCTGCGATATACTCTCATGTACACAAGCCACAATATTGTGGTGCAGCATTACTTAACCTTTTAGGTATAACTTAATAAACAGACAGAGTGGCAAAAAAGAATAAAAAATGCTGGACACTAAAAAAAGATTAGCCTAAGTCTAGCCTACCATAAATTCTGTATATGAGCAGCAAGGCTTTTTCTTTTCTTTTTTTTATTTATTTTTCATTTTACTAGTATTTCTGTCATTCAGTCTAAACATGATTTACTAACCATGATCCAAAGCAGAATTTCAGAGTGAAAAGAAAATAACAGATATTGCACATCTTCAAACTGGATCCATTGTTTAAAAGAAATCTTCATGTTGTATATCCAGCACTCACTGTGACCAGTGATAGATGAATACCCTATTTATTACTCATACAGGCAGAGATTAAACATTATATATTTTTAATTCAATCACAGTAGTTTGAGGAATGGAATTCTGTTTGGGAACAGAAGATAACACTTCATGAACATGTTGATTATAAAAAAGAAAGACAGTGAAACATAGCAGCTGTCTGAAAGCATACAGAAGTTCAGAAGGTTAAAAAGGTTGAGCCACTTTTTTCTCACAAATAAGATTATAGATAAAGATAAACAGAAAGCAATTTTCTCACTATCTGTGGCAGTAAATGTTAACGCCCTATGAAGTGCCTTGTTGCAATCTCAGAAACCAGGAACTATCTGTCCACAATTCCTGTAAAAGTTCTCAACAGAACACTGTATGCTCAAAGCTGGGCAGCACTGAGGACATCTTAATAAAATGAGGAAGTTAAACAGAAGATTAATACCACAGCAAGAAATCAACCTGAATAAGTCCTTTGAATGACTTGGAGACCATGCTTCAGTGCAGCTGTACTGTGTTAGTGATGAAAGACTTCAAAGGCTTTATGTGGCAAAGGGAAACAGAACTTGACCAAAAGATGCTGTATGTAATGCCAGAAGCAACAGTCAGAATTCAGGGACACACAAAGTGACTCAATAAACAAAGTAATGCATAAAACCAGCTCTGAAGATCATGAGTCATGAGTCAGGCCCAGGTTCTTCTGTCTCTTGTGTAAGGGTTCATTTGATATGAACTTGTACATGTGAATTATCTACAAATACCACATCAACGTCAAGGGCAGGATTTTAGGTGGTAGATATCAACTGACATCTGCCCTGAGGGTGGTCCGTACCTTCAGACAACACAGGGAAGGAGAAAAGGTAATTTTGTTTTGAGAAAGAAAGGCAGAGGAGTCAATGTACTCTATACTGTAAATAAAAGCAGCTACAACCAACAAAGCAGTGGTGAAACTAATTGCTCAAATGGAGGTTCTAAAGGTGCTGCATTTCACTCATCAGTAACCATTCATACCAGCAGCACCAGGCTGAACCAGGCATCTATGGAGATGGATTTGTTCCTACACAGGTGGATGTTATCCATGTGAATGCATTGATATCCATCCCAACACAAAAGAAAAGGCAAAATTGTACTGTATCTGTTAATGGTGTTCTCAGGAAAACAATCTCAATGGAAAAGAAAGAAACCAATCTACAAGCCTTTACCATGCACTAAGCCTGGCAAGTTCATGAATGGAGCAGCTCAAGACCCTTCACCTCTCTGAGAATTATAAAGGTAGAAGTCCACAAATCTGACAAGCATGGCAGTCCCCAGATTGCAGGTTTCCTGGAAATGGAAGGTAAGTGCCAAAAGTTCTGTAAATGTAGTGTGGTGTATGTGATAACTGAGGAGAAGGAGCCTATCTGTGCGAATGGTAAGTGGGGTTCATACACCCTGAAATTTTGCAGTAAACCAGGAAACATTTATTAAAATTTTACTTGGGCTGAGATTAACCTCATCTCAGACAGGATCTTGTGCACTTCTCAGCACTGGTGATGTCTTGCCTCAGGCACCACAAGTTCAACAAGGGGTCAAAGTCAAAGGCATCACTTCTCTGCCTGCCTCACTCCTATCACATCAAAGCTGATTATATTAAATTATCACCATAGATTCATCAGCATCTGAAGGAATTTTTTCTCTGATATGGATGCACAAGTCAAGTTTAAACCAATCCCTACAAAACTGGAGCAGGCTATACATAGGTGAGTGCAGGAAATTATGTAAATCATTCTGTTAAATGAATACTTGGAAGATTTATAGGAACACCAATCTCAGAAAAAGATTGGTTCACACTTTTATAGTGACCAGGCATCACTGATATCTGGGAAAGGAAAACAAAACCCCATCAAACAAACAGCACAAACTCTTAAAGCCAGGGAAGGAGAGATGTCTGTAGAGTTCAGGCACAATGGGCATATATGAGAAATATATATGCCTTCATATTTTAAATAGGAAGAAAAAGTGGTAGTTTTAGCAACCTCCACAACCCACTCAAGCTAAGACAGATCTTTGCTTCTGGAGACCAACCACAGCACTTGACACAAGCAGTATATGAGCATAAAGACTTTCTGAACAACATGGCACATTCACAGTTCGGAGCAGCTTCCTAGACCAGAAAATGATTAGTGAAACCCTGGCAACAAAGCTCGTTCATTAGCCGTGTTCCTTCCAAAATACAGAGCAGGCATTACGACAGGAGCAAGCATAGTCCAAAGCGTTGATGTAATAGAAAGTAAAACTTAATTTGTATTTATTCATGCTGCTGAGAAGGGAAAATACTATGGAAGAAAAGTCCCAACTTTCTTGTTTAAGTGGGCTTTGTAGTTTAGTGATGCAGAAGCCGCATGTAAAAGGAGCTGGGCTCACAACTTTCAGATCGTGTCTCTAGATAAAACCTCCTAGAGCCCATTCTTCTGGGCCTTAGTAAGCAAAGTAATAGCATGGATTTTATATCCGTACACCTAATTTCCCCCTTTCCAAGCCGCTGTCCTCAGCACAAGATGTGCTGGCCCACAGCAGCTGCTCTGTGCTGGCCCCGGAGCGTTGCCAGGGCGGTCTGTGGGCAGCCGCTCCCTGTGCGGGCCCGGCCCGCCCGCGGTCTGTGCGCACCATGGAGCAGAGCGGGCTCTGAGGGACACAGCACGGCCGTGTGCTGTGGGGCTGCCCTGCCTCTGAGCATCCAGGCTGCTTTAGAGCCCCTCCAGGCCGTGAACACATTCCAGGGAAATCAGGCTGCGGCTCATTCACACCGCGGGATCTGAGCCGTTTGTGTGATGAAACCGAGCCAGCGCCAGAAGGCTGAAAGGAGCACGGAGCGACTTCCGAGCAGCATCTCACGGGCATGGAGAGCTGACACTGCCAGACTGCACCGGGGTCCTAAACTGAAAGTTCAGGAAAGAGGAAACAGGATTATCAAAGTTAGGCACCTGTTTGGTGTAGCAGAGCCTCGCCCCTTTCACTTCCTGGTTTTGATAGGAATTACAGAAACACATACATATCCACACGCACTTGGCATGCTTGGTGATGCAGCTAAGTAATTCAATATATTCTGGTGCGTTATACTGGAACTCAGAGACCTTTTCAGAGGCTCTATTTAAAAACTCTCTGGACAAGTATGCATGCATTAACACACAAGGATTAGTCCTGCAAACATTTGAGTCACATATATTTCTTTGACTGTATTTCTGCAAAAAAAATTACAAAATTTGCTTCAGCTGAGCAGACACTATAAAATTTAGCATAACCATGTGTGGTATTTTATACAAACACTGAAAACGTCTGGGTGAGAAAGGAACTGGTTAAAAGGAAAATGATTTTTTTGTTTGATCAGAAGATGGGCAGTTGCCTGAATCAAATGCAATGATATATTTGTCTCTGTAGGACTGATTTTTGCTTTGGGCAAAGATTTCATTTGATTTAAATCCTTGATTGAGGGAATCTGCAGTAGATGCTGGAAATGGAAGTATCAATGCTTTTTACAGTTTCTGCAGCCTCATTTCAACACTGCTGGAGAAGAGAGCTGGATCAGTCTGTTTAACTACAGTGTTGACTCCTTTACAGGAAAAAAACCATAAAAATTATACTTTTGTATGGTTATTGACATCATAAGTGAATTTTCAATTTAGGTAAGTAATCTAGGAATCCACAGAACAGAAAATGTTGTAATCTGCAGCAAGCATAGCAGAAAACATATTTTAGATCACTCAGATGATAACATCCTGTTTCTTAAGGTGCCATTTAGGCCAATTCACTGTTTGCAAACAGAATGGTTCCAGGTCCCAGTTGCTTATTCAGACTCGCATATGCCATTGCTTGCATGACTTTCAGCTTATTTACAAGCCAAGGTTGCATGAACACAGAACATTTCACTTTAGTCACCGTTCCTTTTAGGAGCTGTTCTGTTCCTGGAAATGGAAAGGACTCTATTTAATGATTAACCATCAAAATAGATTCCCTCTTTATAGTCTCCTAGGGAAACGGTAAATCACTTTGACCGGTATACTTTCAGAACAAGTCACTTCAAAAAAAGAGAACAGAATAGCCAGGGTCTCTAATATAGATATAGAAAATGCAAACTAGAAAAATTTATGTAAAGCCTGTTGTGTTAGAAACCCTTCTGTCCTCTGTATCTCAGGGTGTATCACTACCTCCAAAAAAGCAACTCTGTGCCTCCAGCAATTCCTTTCATAGTTCTAGTACTGGGAAACCATGCTGGTGAGATTGGTTTTCTTCCTCTAGGACATTTTGATATAGGAGTGTTGTTTTATGCATCTTTATTTCAATAAATAAAGTTGATTGTTGCTGTGTTTGCTTTTCTGGTTTCAGTATTTTTACTGTATGTAACAGATGGAGCTTCTAGCAACACAGAGAGATAAGGTTGCTTAACGTTTCCCATGCTAAGTCTCTGTTTTCAGTTGCTTATTTCTCATTTTATCCACTTGGGCTACAGCATTTTAATGCTTCCTTCTTGCCTCGGATTGATTTTTCCTCCCTGGTTTTCAGTACATTATTTTGTTACTTCTGAGAATGAAAAAAACACAAAGAATAATTTAAAACAAACAAACAACAACAAAAAAAACCCCAAACCACATCCCCCAACCCCCCTGAAATAAATACATTTCCTAAGATAAGTTCTTTCTTGTAAGGTCTTTGTATTTGGGACAATAGTGTTGCATTTTTGTAGGAAGATTGTGGTGGGGGGGGAATTAAATTAGCAGGTTCACAACTTCTAATCCATGAGTTAATCTCTCTAAGAATAAAACCACTGTGAACAAAGTATGAACCTTCCTGTGTAGAACTGGTTTTTCAACTCTATGTTTTTAGATACATTAGTTTAAAAACAGAAAAAACTTGGGGCTAATACAATCACAGCAAACACAAACCAGAAACTTTATTATACTGCCTCTTTAGCTAGTATACAGTCATACACACAAATATCCATGGAGCCGATCACAGCCTTATTTTTTGAAGATAGGCAGCCATCACCCAAAGATTTTAGGCAAAATGCTGCCACCACCAAAATAGTTGGAATATTTTCCTGATGACTTTGCTGGGAAAAGTGTTGTTTCCTTGGTGAAGCTCCCTGAAACCTTACATTTTAAGTAAAGTTATGCAGCTCAGACTGCTCCTACGCAGAAAATACAGCTTTTGCCTTCCATGCTTTCACATCCTCTGCATACATGCCACTGCAGCAGCAGCTCCTGCTCTTTCCTCAGCCATTTCCAGGCTCAGACAAACACTTGGATATTAGAGGATTACTCTCTGCAGGGGCAGCTGTTTTCCACATTGTTCATCTAAACACCTTTAATACTGGCTGGTGAGAAAACCTCCAAGGCTGGCAGTGCTTTGTCCCTGAACAGCAAGTGCTGTGCCAGTGTCCAGGACATTAGCTATATATGATATATATTTCTCTTGGAAATTAAGATCCCCACCAGGGAATGGTAGCTTTAATAATGCCTTCAAAAAAAGTAAACTAATCAATTAAGATTTGTCAAGTAATTACTCTAAGAATTGGTCTACACAACTGAAATTAATCAATTAAATTAATTAGCCTTATACTTTGTGTATCTAGCTAATTATATAAACATTTACCATGCATATTTTCAAGCTAAACTTTACTAGCTTCCATACAGAAACTCTCTTAGTGTAAGAGATTGTACCACAAATTACAAAGAGTTCACGTTTAATATATGTCAATACATTTTCAAGGACATTTACATAATGTATGCAAATATATTGAAGAGTCTTAGCTTTTGCAAATTCTAATCCCATCCTTAACATCTAAGTCATACACAGCAATATGTGATGTGGGTGGTGGGTTTGGTTTGTTTTTGTTTTTTTTTTTAATTTTAACTGACCAGCTCCTCCTCCAGTTTAACTAAGTTAGTGAGGCTGCTGAAATCTGCTCCACAGGGGACCCTGCTCTGGGACTGCTCGGGAACTGGAGCAAAGGCAGGATGCATCTTGGTTGTTAAATGAAGTGGTTTATTGGAGATGTGGTAAAGTTAGAAACCCACAGTCCTTGCTGCTTGCCATTTACCTTTGAGTTAACAACCAAGGTATTGGTCTTAGCCTATAAAATCTTGGATGATTTGGGCTTGGTCAGAAGAGTTGTGTTACTCTCCTCATGACAAATAGCTGGAGTAATGCCTGGAGATCCAGCAAAATGCACAGTATTAATTATATTATATGAACTGAAAGGGATAATGGCCTCCAGGCAGATTACTGTGCTTCCAAGCTCTCATATTCCAGGAATTGCTATAAAATACATTGTATGAGCACATACATTTTTCACTTCTTTAGAGCTAGAGTTTTTGAGTTAGAGGTTTGACTTTCCAACGATGAGCCAGCCTTCAACAGCAAAGTCATGGCACAATGTCACAGAATCATAGAACTATAGGTTAGAATCAAAAAATAAATAAACAACCTCCTGTCAGATCCAGTATTTAGAGTCCAACGGGAACATCTCACCTTGTCTTCACTTGGAGTCTCATCCAGGGAGTCAAAACTATGTTAACAAGCCAGTCCAAATGTTCCCAATGTGCTTACAATTCTCAGTGCATCATGGCCAAACCCCAACATCACTCTGAGACTTTTGTGTGTTTTCTGCTATTGCTCTGGCTCAGCTGGTCTCTGTGATGGAAAAAGCTGTCCTCAGGTAATTAAGCAATATTAAGTAGAATGAAAATGCTCCAAATTTAAACTCCAAAATATCCCTTAGACTTTTCCCAAATGCCACTGGGGTTCCCACTGGAGACATCACAGTCCCTACAGTAACCTGTCACCACTGATTATTGTCATGGCACTGAACACACAGACTTAATCTGTGGCATGCAGCAGGGAGAGAACTGCAGTGCAAGCCCTTCCCCAGGCTGCAGCTCTTCAGGGACAGCTGCTCCTGCCATGACTCTCCATGGCCACAGTTCCTGCAAGAAATATCCTTCTGCTATGGCATGAGGACCTCCCTGAACTCCAGGGTCTCTCTAGGGACCAGTTGTGGCCATTCCTGCTGTAGTCCAAAGCCATGCAGAGCCTTTTCTCAAACGGGGGAGGAGAGCAGCTGCTCCTGGAACAGGCTTTTCCACCCGCATCCAGCTCAACGGGAAAGCTGGGATAAGAGATGCGTGGCTGAGGATGTATATTTGGGTCCTGCAGCAGCTCCTGCTCTCTTCTACAGACAGAAAGGAGGTGCAGTTGTATGGCTGAGGGGGAACCAACAATATCAGAGAGAGGGGGGAAGCATTAGGAAGCACTGAGAAGAAGGAAATAATCCTAAAGTGTGGCCATAGTTACAGACTGCAGAAATGCATAAATCTGTGCATTTCTATGATTTCTTTACACCAAACTGGGCTCAGTTGCATACACAGGGCCTGCCATCACTTATATATTTCAAACTTATGCAGCATCAGTCACAGGTTCCTTATTGCACAAAGTAATTTTCCTTATCCTATCTGCCACAGATGGTAAAACTAAACAAATGGATGAATATAATTCATTCACTGGTTTATGAACCTGAAGCCCCACAGAGACAATAGGATATAGCAATCCAAACTGCAGTGCAGCTAAAACTGAGGGACAAAATGCAGCACGAAATCAGAGTCTACCAGCTTACAAGGATCTATTCCAGGAAACCAAATGTGCTCTGGGATAGATGCTTCACTTCTTTCTGACTTTATTATCCTTACTGTAAAACATTTACCTATAAACATCAAACATCAAAAAGACACCATGATTTCAAGGCAATACATTAACTCAGTATAGAAATAGATAGGGTTTACTTGGGGTTTGAAATGTTTTGAGGTGTTAAGATCAATGGTCCCTTTTAATGGAGAAGCCTGGTCCACCCCTTTGGACACTGTAATGGTGCAATAGATATATACACAACAAGAGTATTTCCTCTCATCACTGTATTGTTCCATCTGCTTTGGGCTGCACTACTTGTGTAAAAAGGCAATCCAAAAATATCAGGTGGGCTGTAGATTTGCTGTCCAGCTGAGATCATTGTTATCTTGGTGTGAACTTCGCATAAAAGCGGTGACAGCAAAGATAGATGAATGACACTGCCGTGGCTCAGTTTGGGAATTTTTACATTAAAAAAAAAAAACCAAACCAAACCAAAACAAACAAACAAAGAAACAGCTAAAGAAGAGTGAGTAACCCCCGGTGCTCAGATGGAAATTGCACAATGCAGGAAAGGGAGCTCATTGGAAAAAGCTCTTGAGGACATCAGGAATACCCAGACTGACACTGAGGACATTTGCAAATGCAAGTTAATGCCTTTCAGGATTAGTTTTTAAACACACAATGATGCAAATGTTTATTTATCCACAGAGTGACAGATTGTTAGTATTGCCTATGCCAAAATATGCTTTGGCTGCAATCCAGTGACAAAGCCTTGTCTGAGAGATACTGATCAGTCTGGGGAGCTGAAGTGACACAGAAGAGATTTAAAAATCAAGGGGGCTTGCTCTCTGAGGCATGCACAAAGTATTCATTAACTTTTATCAGCATGTAATTCTCTCCATCCTGTCTCCTGCACTGCAACTATATGGGAAATACTTTGGTGTGACAGATAAAGTGGTTACTCCACCTTTGGCAAAAGGGTTCAAAGCTTCCTGACCTGCATACCTTCTTGTGCACAGATTTAGGGTCAAGGAAGGAGTTCAGAGTGTTCATCTTTAATTGCACTATTTCAAAAGCAGCACAGCACACTTCACCTGCACATACAGATTTTATAACATCACACTTGCATTTACTCTTCCTGCAAAAATAAGATGATGTTGTAGCACTACAGCTGCCCTGCCATGCTGACAATGAGGGCTCCCCAGGCTGGAGCACCTCACATTCTGCTTAGCCAAGCCCAGTGGAAATGCAATTGATGCCCAGCATAGATCATTATCCACTTCTGCCTCAGCTGCCTCCATCTGCCTCAGCTTTCAAGGATAATTTTAATAGTTTTGCAAGTTACAGTGAGGCTTGTTTTGTTATGCTTTTATTAGTGATTTGTTATGGTCCCTAATTAAACATAACACTCCTGCAGATACAGTTGAAAAAGGCTCTACCACCCTTTCACTCTCTGGAATATTGAAAGAGTGCAAGTCTGCAATTTTTTTGGTTTGGTCCCTACAAGTGTGACATAGAATTTATGGTTCATCACCAAGACCAAATTAACATCATACATTTCCCGAAGGTGCCATGCCCAGATTTCTTATTTGAGTTTTACCATTGCTTGAGAGACCATTGCTTGAAAGAAATTTCCCCATGGGTTGAGGAGCAGTTAAGCAGCTGATGGCAGACTGGAGAGTGGGGAGGAGTAGAGTGACATGGCAGAAAAATCTCATGGATGTAAAGAAATTTTTACTGTTTTCATGCATTTAGACTTGGCATCTTTGCTTATTCGAATTCCACTTTAAAAAGTCATCAAGCCTTCTTTATAGGAATCACCTACTTACAAAACTTCAAGCTATTATCTTTGTTGCCATGTTATCATAATGGAAAACACAGGCCACAAAAATCTATGTAGATATTAATGAGGAACATAATACTGAAAATTGGCAAAGCTTACTTAAGGTTATCAAATACATGAAAATAGTTAGTGTTATCTGTCCAAAATTACTGTTCATCATGAAACTCCACATTCTCATTGCTAGCTAAGCAGTCCCCCATTATACTGCAATAGAAAGAATGTTGGAGGAGTGTAAATTCAGCTGCTGGAGATTAGACAGAGTAGGGAGGATGGGTGTGCACAGAAAGCTCTCTATATGTAGCTTCATCATTAAAATTTCCCTAGCATGAGCAGAAAAGTTATTAAATTCCCAATAAAAAATGTTTAAATGTCATTAAAAAGTTTCAGTTCTATCATAATTCTCCTTAATGGTAAAAATTTCAGTGCTGGTTCTCAGTCCCAAAATTGCATTTTCAAAGAACCCTGTGCTTTAAGTCTCAAATTGCCTAATTACCATATTTATTGCTGGATTCTGTTTTCTAATCCCTGATGACTTTGTCAGATATATTTATGTTCCCTTCATTTTACTCTCTTACAAGAAGGACATACAGGAGTTAGTGAGGATGACATGTTGCAACCTGAGTTGGATAGGAGGCTGTTATCACACCATATTAATACCTATTTAGCTACACAACATTAAAGATTCTGCAAACTACACAGTCCTGGGTGTGAAAAGTCATAGCAGTTACATTCTCCTTAACATTTATCCATGTTATACTCTCAGGATGGTCATTATAATTGATATAAATTAAATCTCAAGAGTAAACCATTCAGTCTCACGTTGACAGCACCAAACCCCCTTTTATTTCAATTGAAGATCTGAAGAACAATTCTTCTGCTTCTCAGTTCCCTTTAATTAAAGCATTGCCACAAAAAATGAAATTCAAGGGAAGAGGCAGGATAAAATATTAATAAAAGCAAGTATCCAGGCAGTCCAAAAGTAGCAAAATCTTTAAAATGTTCAAAGAAAGGCTCTGGTTTTATTTGGCTCCTGTAAATTTAGGAAGGGAAAAAAAAAGACATTGAATTTATTCCTTGTTGTTTACATTAAGGTTTCATTAAACTACAGCTCTCTTTTTAAATGGAGTATACAAAACCACCATGTTAATATTACACATGTATTGTCCTTTCATATTTAATCAGCAACCACCACTCAGCCAAATTTTCTTAGCTTTTAACCTCATCAGCTCAATGCACAGTCTGCCAGGCTAGATGTTTTTCCTATCTTGTAACTGATAGTTGAAATTCTGGTATTTCCTCTCATCACATGTTGGTGATAAAATTCAAAATAGTAGAATTTCTGCAAATTAAAAATGTTAGAAAGGTCAACAGCAAACCTCAATCATACATGCCTTGTTTCGAATTCACCCTCATTATACTAAAATCATAAAACATTAGCTGTACCATCAAAAAAGGAGAAAAATTAAAATCAAAGTATTGAAATATTAGGTATTGTTTTGGCATTTTTAAACTACATCTTTGAAGCAGAACACTATTTAAAAATTACACTCTCTCTTGGAAAATGCAAGGATTTGTGGGCTTAAGAACATCTGTCAAGGGACCTACAAACAGATCTGGCTGTTAAAAGCTATCCTATTGCTATCAGAAGTTAAGATTTTGCAGATGATCATGAACTTAGTGGTCATAAAAGCTACACTGTCAGTGAGACTTAGCAAAGAATAAATTTAATAAAAAGAAAATAAGATCCATCACTTATTCATGTTGATACACTAATTCTCCAAATGTGAAGGAAGATAAAATCTACTGTAGTCATTGCAATCAACAAATTTGATGCTGAAGAAACAGAGCAGGTTAGGTTTCACTTCTAACTCTTATTTCAGTACAGACAATTTTTAAACCAGAAGAGAAGCCAATCTGTGGTATTTTAATATTATAATTTAATGGAATACAAAATATTCAGAATTTGTGGGTTTGTGAAGAGAAAGAACACTTTGTGGTGGAGAGTCTAAGCTGTCCCCAGTGCTGACAGTGATCAGAATAAGGTGGTTAACTTCTTTATATGAAGTTCTATATGAACAGATCTGTACTTCTAATAATTACTGAATAAGAAAATACATGCCAGAGAACATTTTTTAAAAATAATAGAAAATGAGTGACAAAGTATGAGCAGTAGGAGGTGTTTTTTCTTATATTCTATTCCAGCAGAAATCTGCATCATGCAACCATTTAAATTTCTTCAAATTTTAATCAAATATATGTGAAAATGATAATATTTTTTCAAATAAACCGAAAGCTGTGGGTACTTTTTAAGGTTCTGCAAGCATAGTTCAAAGAATACAAAAGTGTAAAGGATGTAAGATCTTATTGTGCAAAAAAGAAGCTCATTATTTTGGTTGGACCTCAAATAAAAGTATTTGAATGCATTCTATCCAGAATATAATTATATGAATCACATATCACTTTTAGTAGATCAGATTTCCTACAAAGTCTCACAGATAGTAAAATGAATGAGTTCAAGCAAAATTATTTTCTTGTTTCATTTACCATGGAAGTAACTAGCACAAAGGCAGAAGATAAGTTCCTCCTGGAAATAACAATTCCCAGTAAATAAAAAAATCAGTCAATCACTCTACTTACAAGCACCTTTTTAGTGTCAAGCATTTTAGGCTTTTTCTGTGCCTTGGGTTTTCTGGCAGTGGGCTGTAGCCATAGATAGTCACCAGTTTTGGGAGCTGTGCTTAATACATGACACCAGCATACCCTCACTGTGTGAAACCTGCCTGCTTAGCCTAGGGAAATAAATACAGGCTGTTGTCCAGAAAACAAAACTTATTATAAATGGCTAGTATAAAGAAAATACATAAAAACTAGTATAAAACTAGATATTTTTCCACTGTGCTAAGAAACTTGATGGGATTTATTTTTATACCAACTTGAAAAGTCAAGCAGACCAGAAACTGGGGACAGCTTCAGCAAATCATGTAAAATTCTGTCTGCAGACAATTTGGTGTACAGCCAGCAATCAAGAATTGGGATATCTTGGCTCTCCAGTCAGTGAGGCTCCCACAGCATTTTTATGAACAAAGATGGGTAACTCTACTTCCCCAAATTGACTTTAATGATAGCTTCACTTTCTCAGGAATCTCAGCTAAAATCCAGTTCTCATTTCACTGAAGTTATTAAATTGGCATAACTTAGGTGAAATTTTATATTGACAGTGTTTTCATTTAACAGACAATGCTTTTCAACTTGGATGTAGTTGATTTCAGTGGAACTTCTTGATGTCAGTTTTTGGGGTTCTTTTCCTACCTCATGGAGGAACTGAAGTTTGTCCAAAGAAGGACAATGGTGGTGGTGAAGGGTCTAGAAAATAATTTTTATGAGATGTGGCTGAGGGAACTGGTGTTGTTTAGTCTGGACGAGAGAAGGCTTGGGAGGATCTTATCACTCTCTACAACTCCCTGAAAGCAGATTGTAGCCAGGTGGGGCTCAGTCTCTTATACCATGTCTCAAGTGAAAGGACAAGAGAAAATGGCCTTAGGTGGCACCCAGGGAAGTTCAGATTGGATATCAGACTTTTTTTTTTTTCACGGAAACAGTGATCAGACATTGGAATAAGTTACCCAGGGAGGCGGCTGGAGTCTCTGTCTCTGGAAGTGGTCAAGAAGAGTCTGGATATGACACTTGTGGTTAGGGGTGGTTATGGTGGTGCTGGGTAGATTGTTGGACAAGATTATCTTGAAGGTTTCTTTCAACCCCAATGATTCTGTGATTCTGTGATTCATATGAACCTTGGAGGATGCAAATAAGAGCAGCTTGCAAAGTGGATTGAAAATGTGTTGAAGCCTCTCTGAAGTGAATTATTATTAGAATAAGAAAACTAGCCTAGATGGTCAAGGTAAAAAGCAAAAATTGCATCTTGCTGTTAAAAAAGCGGTCATAGAAACTACACAAACAATAACTGAAACAATTAAAGCTATAAATAAAGCTAGAGAGGAAAAAAAAATGTAATCATGATAGCACACAGCCATTTTGTAGTCATCTGATATTAGATGCCTAAGGCAGGACATAAGTCTCAGGAGGCTCCCTATGTGGCCAATGAAGAGAGAGAGCAATTCAGTCAAGTACCCAATTTACGTGCCTAAATAAGCCTGGAAAGGCAAGGCAAGAGCTCCTCTTCCTCCCCTGATTGCTCACACAGCGGAGAGGAAAAAGCTTTCAGATTTAAACGTCTCAGCTGGTTGTTTTGTGTCGTGCAGCAAAGATCCCCCAAGGACCTGAACTACTGTAAGGGTCCAGCAACAGTGTAAATGATACAGGGATGTGTGAAACAACCTTTCCCCAGAGCATGCACAGCCAAGACAGCAGCCAGAGCAGAGAAAAAAAGGATATAATGGAGGTGGGAGGACAGAGGCAGTGATCCCAGCAGGTACAAAGACCTGGCATGGTTTGATGAGCCACTGCTGCTCTGTGTCCCATTGCAAGAACAAGTGCTTGAAATAAAGGTTTTTTGTCACTGACAGGCCCTTGTTTGTGTCAAGGCAAGCAAAGGTGACTTTCCTGCTTTCTGGTTCCAAAAAAATTGACATCCTATTCAATTAGCTAACAAAAACCTGAACAGAGGACTGGGTGGATTTTTTAATTCTATTATATTCCCCTTTCAGTGTCTAGGGAAGTACCTTAATGCCTCAGAGGGAAAAGTTCCCACTGTTTGTGACAGAGCACATAATTGAACTGAACTCTCTGAAATCAGGGAAATCTGTCTCACTTCTCAGAGTATGGGCATTAATCCTAATACTCTTTGCTTACAAAGGAAGCCTCCTTTGTAAGAAGCTCATATAAGTGGAAAAAGTACCACAAAGATAAAGTTTTGGGCCCCTCATTACAAGAAGGAGGTGCTGGAGCATGTCCAGGGAAGGGCAGTGGAGGTGGAGAAGAGAGCACAAGTCCTGTGAGGAGCAGCTGAGGGAACTGTGAGTGTTTAGCCTGGAGAAAAGGAGACTCAAGGTAGACCTTATCACTTCTACAACCCCCTGAAAAGAGGGTGTAGCCAGTCTGTCTATTCTCCAAAGTGAGAACAGATAGGACAAGAGGAAAGAGCCTCAAGTTGCACCAGGGGAGGTTTAGATTGGATATCAGGAAATTTTCTTCCTGGAAAGGGTTTTCAAGCACTGGAACAGGCTGCCCAGGGAAATGGTTGAGTCACCATCCCTGGAGTTGTTAACAAGATGTGAAAATGTGGCACTTAAGGGCAGTTTAATGATGGACCTGGCAGTGCTAAGATAACAGCTGGACTTGGTGATCTTAAAGGGTTTTTTCCACCCTAAATGATTCTATGATTCTAAATATCAAAGAAATGGTTTTAAGAAAGAATATTATTGAGGATGCCAACTCAGATGATGTAATCTCCAAAAGAATCTAAAACTCACAAATCTAGAACATGTAGTTCCTCACAAATTTAAATCTATCAACTATCCCACACTAATGGAATTTATGGCACAAACTCAAGGCTCAGTAGCTTAAAGTAAAAATCTTCATGTTTTCAGGATTTTTCTTATATTACTTAACCCACAGAGAACGATGTTGTCTCAAGAAACACTGATTAAAACTTAAAGGGTTTTTTCCACCCGACTTAATCTGAAATAACTACAAGACATCAGATATCAGCAGAGTACTTTCATATCCATATATCTACCCCTATACTTCATTTAGTGCTTACATTTAGCGATATATTACTTTTCAGGATATTAAAATGTATCTTATTTTTAAATTGTGTGCTGCACTTTCTGCTGAGTAAAAACATCTAGACCTTCCTTAAGTCAAAAGTTTGATCATTGCTTTTGCTGTTGATATTTAATCTTCACAGCAACACTATATAAGATCATGCTAAGATTCATGCTTTCACCAAGAGGATTAGCTGTACCTCAAAACCCAGCAGAGAATAATCATAAGAAGCCCAAGTCCTTGTAACAAACACTTTGTTTTTTGCAGTCATATTCTATAGATGATTTTAAAACACAGACTGTAAGATACAGAGAAAAAGAATAAATGATCATTTTACATATTCCCACAATTACATCTTAAAAAAAAAAAACATAATTCACACAAAATTAGTTATGCCATGCAAATTAGAAATATTATAAAAATATTAGTGAACAGAGCATAACTAGATGACAGCCAATTTGAACATGGTTTTAGTCTCATCAAATTAAGCAGGTTAATTAGGTAACTGTTGAGGTGTGCTGTAACTTTTACAGAATTTTTGAGTCTCTCACCTGTTCCTGGCACTATGCTGAACATCTTGGTCCTAATGTTGGGGCTAAAGAGAAAGGAGGAGAAATTACCTCTATCACAGTTTATTACAACAATTACCTGTCACAGAATCATAGAATTATAGAATGGTTTGGGTTGGCCTTAAACAATTCTAGGGATGGGGCAGCCATAACTTCTCTGAGCAACCTCTTCCAGTGTCTCACTACCCTTACAGCAAAGATTTTTTTTCCTAATATCTAATCTAAATCTACTGTCTCTTAGTTTGAAGCCATTCCCTTTTTTTCTGTCACTATTTGCCCTTGTAAAGAAGACATCAAACTGCTAAATAAACATATTTCTCAGCATGGCAGTAGATGAATAATGCATTCAATGGTCAGTAAAGGGATAATCACATTTTAGCTTCTTTGCCGTTCCTTCCTGCTCTAGCATCATTCCTCAGGCTGTGCCTATTCAAGACCTTTTGGTCCACGAGTGAATCACACTGAGGAAATTATCTCTGTGGAAAACAAACCAAGGAAAATTAGTTTCAGCATTCAGCTGGCTTAGTTCCTCTAAATGGCTCACAGCACAACTGTGCAAAGATTCACTTTAGCACAGAACAAGAAGGCTCAAGCAACAGACAGAAATTGCAGATGGTAGTTTAAGCAGCCTTCCTTCACGGGTTCTTTGGCTCTATTTTCCCTTTGAAAATATTCCCAAAGTACATACAAATTTTGGACATTTTTTCTATTGGATGCTATGATTTGATCTCCAGCAATTAGTTCCTTCACTTTCATGGATTTCAAGTCCTGGGAGATGGGCCCCCAGTGCACCAGTTTAAATAAGGTCATCTCATTGTCTAGACAGGATAGCAAGATCAGGACCTTTGCCTTTTGTTCTGTAAACCTACTTACATGTTTTGTGTATTGATGATCAGCAAGAAGGTTGAGGGTTTTAATTATCCTCTGAATCCTAGCCAGAAAAAATGTGCTAACTTTTGAAGCATATTCCTTTACATGTGAATTTATTTAATTTGTGCATTTGCGTTTAAATTTGTCATTATGTAAATTCCCTTGATATCTTAAGCAGAATAAGCTCTACTAGGCTTAGCTTTAAATTGTTTTGTGAGACTCAGAAAATGGAATAATCGTAAAGAATATCCACAAGAGTGTGTCTGATGGAAGGGTAGCCAATACAGGCTTTGTTTTTAGATAATAACTATACACAATCATAATTTCTCTCTGATATTATGAACTGCTGTCTTTGATATATAGCTGCTGAACATCAATAAAACCCCCACCAACTGATGCCTTAGGAAGGCTGACCTGGAACAGAGACTGGGCAGAGCTAGAGAATAAAGTAGATATTTATTAAAGGCCTTAAAGGATATGCCTTGGGCAGAACAAAAGCCTGGAGAGGGCAACACCCAAGATGGACCCAAAATGGTCACAAAAGCGATGACCAGTCACAAGGTCTTACACTTTTATGAGGTTTGGTCCATTTGCATGCTGGGGTTTAATTGTCCAATTATGGCTTCAGATTATTGTTGTTTTTTCTCTGCCGTCCACCATTGTTTATGCTTTTGGGCCCGAAAACTTGTAACTCTTGTCCTTCGTCTCTAGCAGGAAAAGGATTTGTTTTGTCTCCCTAGTCTATGAAGAGAGCTTACTGCCACTTAATATGAGGCTCAGAACTATACCCCTAGGCAGCACAGAATCTGGAAAATATGAAAGCTAAAACTTAAGGCATCACAATTGTCATTTAAGATAGAAAGCCAAGTTACAACATGAAAGAATATAATTTTCCATGCATAATATACCTTTGTATTGCTTTGAAGAGTTGCTTGTTCAGGGCAAGTCTCTGTTAATTCAGGGTGCTTCTTCTCACTGAACTGGAAAACAGAATGACAATGTAGAAATACAATTGCTTCGTAAATTCTTTTCCTTAGTAGGTAAAGCTGAAGTATATCCATTTCACTGAAATTGGTGGACTAACTGTACCCTTACAGCCCAGCTTATGTTGAAATCTTTTGCGTGAATAAAGACTGTAGTAGCTGTCTTACAAACTTAAGTCCTGATTTTGTAAAATTTGATTTCTTGGAGCAGAGATTGCTCCTCCGAAGCCCTGGGTGGTGCTGGACCTACATCCAGAGTTCCACTATGTCCATCACACCGGGGAGGGAGCCAGTGCCTGGCCCCACTGAGAGTCCGTGCAGGGTGCAGGGCTTGCAGACCCTTTTCTGAATCATTCCTAAGTGGTATTTTCCTCTAGGATTAATCTCTTCCAGGTCTCACAATTTCTTGCCATTCCTTGGGTTTGCTTCAAGCCCTGGTACAGCACCTCTCCTCAGGAAAAAGAGTAGCACTGAACCTGTGATAACTCAGCTTAGCAAGGCAAAATATTGTCTGTTTAGAGGAAAAGCATTATCTTTGGAAAACACATAACAAACCAACAAAAAAAATCTTTAAATTTAAGCCAATTTGCTAATATTGCTTCAAAGTTCCTTGCAAGACCTGCCAAAGAGCAAGACATAGTGTCTCATTCTGGACAGGACCATCTTTTGGCACCATTTTTTGCTAGCTCTTTTGAACCAGAACAAAGCAGGATGTGGATTCTCTCACTGTGCAAACCTCCAGAGGGATTATAACCAGCATAGGGAACTGGCAAGAAATATGAAAATATGAATCTTATGTCCAATGGATCTCTCCAACAATTCTTTTTAAAATATACATTAACCATCTGAAAAGCTATCTAGCTCAAAACCTTATCTGAAAAATCTCAGGTTTTCAAACTTTGGCTATTTTTACTACACCTATTAATGTAATTTAAGGGAAGAGGGTCAGAGGGATGTTTTCCCAATGTCTTGTGAGAATATTCTGTCACAATAGTTAGAGTAGCAATTAAATCAATGGTATTTATAAGTGCACACTACAAAGTGCGTTATTGAAAGAATTGCCTCTTGGATGATGTTACAGGACATGACATTTGCCTGTGATAGGGATCTGGCAAAGGCAAAAAATACATACATGTGAAAACTTACAAAATAAGCCCTCTCAGAATGCAGTAGCAAAAAATATTTCTAGACAATAGACTGTTGAAATCACGAATCAAAAAGATGAAGAAAATTATTACATTAGATTAAATTAGATACTTATTTCCGTCTAGACTAATAAGTTGGAGAATGCATTCTTCCCAAGAGGAGAACAGTAAAGTAATTGGGGATTTTCCTTGCATCACTTCTCCTGATCCAAGCTTCTCTGAACCTACTGAAGGGTCTGGAGCACAAATCTGATGAGAAGCAGCTGAGGGAGCTGGGGATGTTTAGCCTGGAGAAAAGGAGGCTCAGGAAGGACCTTATTGCTCTCTACAACTGCCTGAATGGAGGCTGTGGTGAGGTGAGGGTTGGTCTCATCTCCCAGGAAATGAGTGACAGGATGAAAGGAAATGGCCTCAAGTTGCTCCAGGGGAGGCTTAGATTAAGTATTAGGAAAAATTGTTTCTTGGAAAGGGTTATCAAGCATTGGAACAGGCGCTCCAGGAAAGGGGCAGAGTAACCATCGCTGGAGGTATTTCAAAACCTATGGATGTGGCACTTGGGCACGTGGTCCAGTGGTGGTGTTGGCAGTGCTGGGGGAATGGTTGGATGCAATGATCTTAAAAGAATTTTGCAAACTAAATGGTTCTATGAGTCTATGATTCTCCAGTCCAGGTGGAGTTTCATGGTCTTAATACAGGCTGCAGAAGTTTATCAGACCTTAGAAGATCCTAAAGGGGGATCAAACCTCTTTTCCTAGTATAGACATTATTCAGAAAACCACCAAGATGATACTGAAAGGCAACGCCTTTACACAGTATTCTTCTCAAAGCTAAAATAAGATGCCAATGCCATTAGACATTATTAGTCTTTCAGTAGAGACTGATGCTACCTCTTGCCATCTGTCTAGAGAGGTGACAGAATGATGGCAGCTGCACATCCGAGTGGCTGTCAGGGGAGCAATGATGCTGAGCAAGACAGAAAATGGACAAGTTGAAAGCAATGTAAGAAGCAGAGCTGATGGACTGGGCAAGCAGTCCTTGCAGTTACATGAGATTACACTTTAGTAGCTTTGAAGCAACACAGCAATTTACTCTCAAATTTCTATTAAATCTGTGGCTTTTAATGCATGGCTCTGATGAAAAAAAATCAGAGTCCTAATAAAAGTAAGGCTTTAAGCTACTTCTGAACATCTCTTTAGAGCTAAGGCCTAATGCCTGTAAGATTCACTCAACTGCAATTTCTAAATCTTCACAAATACAAGCACATAGATATAACATAAGGCATAGGTCTTTGCTATACGCAATAATATTCATACAGAAATTAAGCAAATAATGGTGATGAAGGTAAATAACACCACTTCTGAATATGTGAACGACTTCTCTTGAATGGTCAGAATCCTGTGAAATTCTCTTTTTCTGTATCATGGGACACCTGAAGTTTCTTGACCGCAATTTTCAGGCTACAGGCAGGAATCCTCCACTGGTAGAAGGATCTCCCCACCACAGTCTGGATATCATTTGTATTCTCACTTTATATAGTGCTTGGTAGCAGAAGTTTTGTCTCATGGAATTCTTAAAAAATTCTTTAAAAAATCCTTGCTTACAGTGGAAAAAGTGAAATGTTGAATCCAAAAGGATCAAAATCCTAAATTCAAACAGTTCAAAAAGCAACTAACCCCCCCCCACACACATGTTTAAAACTCCCATTTTTTTTAATCCATCTGAGGAATGTCATTATTTAGCCTTGGGAGTTTGACCATACTGGTTAACAAACTCAGAAAAAACACCACGTTACAAAGGAAAAAAAAAAAAAAAAAGAAAAGAAAGAAAACAAATGAGAAAACTCAAACAAACAAACAAAACACAATTTAGAGAAATAAACTGCATAGAGAGAATTGAACATCTTGCATTTAGCTTTAATTAAGGATAGATGACAAGCACTTTTGTTACTGTGTTGAAAATTGATACAGTACTAGAGAGTGTCTTCTGGAGCACCAGTTTAATTCATTTCCACTTTTGGCATATTTAAATTTAATCAAACTACCAAAACTAGGTCCCAGGAGAGTTATTTCTGGGATCATCAGATTGATCCCACATTCAATAAGTGACTGCATACTGATAAACTGGTTGCTGACCTTGGGTTAACCTTCTAGAGTTAAACCTTTGGCTTCTATTCAGTCTACCATGGTGAAGGTCTTGTGACTCTCATCCTCCTGGCCTTTTTCCTGCCATTGAGAAGGCACAAGTAGGTAAATAACCCTTCCAGCAGGCAGAATGGAGCAACATCCTTCATTTTTGTTTCCCATCTGCAGCAAAGGAAGGACTTTTCAGGGATAGCTGGCATCTAGTCCTGAGGTTCAGTGTTTTGGAATAGAAACTGACCAAAACTGAGAGAACATTGCCTCTCAAAGTCCTATTTTGCAGAGTTTTTCCTTACATCTAAGGGGAATAATTCAGATTAAAACTTCATTCTATTTAAGTCTACAAAGTAATAGAACAGTCAGGAAGCATCAAATCACTGAGCAGATTGTTCTTTGTCAGCAAAGGAGGAACTCACCTTGCACAGAGAAAAAAATGTTTTTGTCTAACTTGTAACACCCTTGCCCTGCGTTCAAGGAAGGAAATCAGTAACCCACCAGGACTCATACTGGGAAGCTCACATGGCTACGACAGGTACTGCAGTTACCTTATAGCCTGAAAGGAGGTCTCAAATTCTCATTTGCAGGCACAACCACACTGCAAGTATAGAGAATGCAGTAAGAGCTGCACTTTCTTTGGAATCTATAATTAATTAATTAATTAAGAATCTAAGTCTGCTGACACTTTTCATCCATCCAAGTGTGATGTGTCTTGGAGGCTGTGCCCATTCTGCCCTTTCACTGGTGGACTCATCCACCAAGACCTGGCTCTGACTCTGTTACTCCACCTCCTGTCTGCTGACAAATGCGCACCAGATGGTGACTTTTCAGTCTGTACATGAAGAGTGCTGGGTTTTTTGGGGAGAGGGGATGACTTTCTGGCTGGTTTTGGACAGCTGAAGCACAATGCAGTTCTGGATACTGATAATTTTGCTAGCCACTACAACCCATAAGACAAATCATGACTCTGAGGCTGGCTGTGATGGATCTAATGTCCATCCCCAGAGAGTGACTGTGAGGCCACATGAATGGCTTCACAGCTATAGAAACATCCACAGTGCTTGAGAAGCCTATTAGTGGCAAATGTGTACAAATTGGCAGTTCCTACCAGATTTTCCAGCCTGTTGGATGAACAAGCTTGTTAGAGTAAAATTTACTCTAAATATGTGAAACCTGATGGTTTGAAACTGAGATGTTTTCTGGAACAATTCAGCAGCCTGTTATAATTGTACCATGATTCAGTGCTTGGGCATCCTCCATATCTCAAGTGCTGTCTAAGCTGCCAGCAGAGCTTCTGACAAGAGCTAGCCAGAATGTCACCCTCATATGAACATCAGAGCAGTTGTTCTTCCACCAGGCAAAGATTTCCTAGAAGAATGCCTTGCTTCTGCAAAGTTGAAAACATCTGATGAAGAAATACAATATACCTGCTCCATCTTCTCCCTGACCCCTTCCTAATTGTTATAGGTATTTTCCCAATCTTATCATTACCACCATTTTTGAAAACTTCGTCATCATCACTCCAGAGGGTAGGACAGTACTGGGATCCACATATTCCGTGTAGGGAATTGGGACACAAAGAAGGGGTACCTCTAGGAAGACTTGAGATCTACCAAGGAAGGGAGAGTAAACCCAAGTTCTGATTTAGTGACTGTCTCATTAGGTAAATTTTCCTAATAAACCATTTCAGTCCTGTTCCCCATTCTTTTCACAGTATCTGGAACCATTTTGTTAACTTCTGTGTTAAGGGATGGAACACAATTCATTGAGCACTGAGCTATGTATTGTGCTTTCAGAGGTATTTTATCACATTCAACCTTGCCTTTTCCTCCCATTTCCATTGCAATCGGATTTCAGTAGAGGTAGAGGGCTATTAGAAGAGACACCAACATTTGCAAGAATGTGCCAGATCAGAATATCAGCTTCAAATGTTGCATGGCATTGTATCTAAGTGGGTCAGTTCATAAAATATCATCTGTTCAAATGATGCCTATGCTGCAGTAAGAAAACGGGGGAAATGCAGCAGTAATTGAAAATGATCTGATTTTAAAAGTCTTGCACCTGGTGCATGTTCAAAGAACATTTCAGTGTTCCATTAATAATGCTTCTAGGACACAAGAAATTTGAAAAAATGTTGCTCCTAAAGATCGTGATCAGAAGTTACAAGAAAAGTGAAAGAAAGGGATTTTTAAGAAAATTCTGTGTCTAGGTCTTGTGACATTATTATTTGCACATTTCCTTTCCTTTATTTTTTGCAGAGAATGGGCTTTTGGGTGCATCCCTTCCTCAAATGCCTATTGAGTGTGCTAATGAGATAAGAAATATATAAGGAATATGAATATGTTGTGCCATAGTAAAGCATTAACTATTGCTCCATTTCCATGTATTCTTAAGTAACACACATTCTGATTCAGCAGAAGAATATTTTACTGACCTTTCCACTTATTTCTAGTTCACTGGTCTGTCTAGAGCTATCTTGTCACTTTGTAACTCATTTTTGTTTTAGCCTAAGTGACTGCTCAGAAGCAACAAGCCCTGCTAGAATGTCAGGCACAAATTCCACTCTGGAGGCATTGAAACAAACCCTATAGCCATTGGGGAGCTGGGAAAGGGGCAGAAACTTGTGTAGAGGAAGTGACCCGTGAGACAATGCAAGACCTGCTCCTGCAGCCTGTACCAGCTGAAGCCCTGGCAGGCAGCGTTTCATCACTGTTGGGACTCTCAGTACTGAAGCCTGGAGGTTGCAGAGGTTGGACCACATGGTCAGGTCTGCTACTGAGAGCACAGGATGTTATTTTCTGCCCAAGCACAAAGGGAATTATTATTTTTCTTGGTGCATCTCTGAGTATTCTATAACCGCTGGTCTCAAAATGAGGCAGGCTATGAGAGATGATTCCCTAGAGGTTGGAAGAAATAGAAGAAATTCTTCAAGTTCCTTTCACTTTACAGAAGTCTGGTTCTCTTCTGGGCCTTGTGAAGAAAAAAAACCACTTTGATAAATTAAAAACAGGTTCAACTCTCCTGCTTAGCGGTCTCTTCTGGAGGGAAGGGAGAAAATTTTATATTGACTTCAGACATGGACGAACTCTCTTCCACCCCACACTTCATGTGCTCTTTTACTGCTCTTGAACCCAGTCAATGATGCTGTAAGCAAACTCAGTCATGTCTACGTGATGCTAATGTGTCTCTCTGTCTTCCTGGACAACACTTATCATGCTGATAAACTCTCCAGATCTCATGATCTTTATCTGATACTTCAGAAGTTATTCTTTATAAAAGAAATAACACTTTATTGCTTGTGTTCACAGACAAGAAGAATCCAAGGCATTACCACACATTTTGTTGGGTTTTTTTTAAGCTTTCCTGGGTGCAGAGCTTTCAGTCAATGGGAGCATTGGTTTGATTCTATTACAGTGGAGCTGAAACAAATAACCTGGCTAAAGATTCAGAACCCTACTCCAGAATTTTTTGTCCTCTGGTAGCATATTTGGTTTGGATAAACAAACAAAAAACTATTTTAATATATTTGATATCTCTTGGAGTCTACTATGACAGATTGCCCGACTGCATCCAGACAGGTTTTGAGCACCTCCAAGGACTGAAGCTCAACAACTTCTCTGGGCAAACTGTTTCAGTGTTTGACCAATGTCATAATAAAAAATTATGGTTATGTTTAAAAGCAATTTCCTACATATCAGCTTATGCCTTTTGCCTGTTGCCCTTACAGTAAACATAACTGAGAATAGTCTGACTCTGTCTTCTTTACTGGCCTGTTATTTGGTGCATACTTCACCAATTTATCTATGAATGTTGTGGGAGTCAGTATCATCTTCACGTAGAAGAATATCAATTTGGTCAGACTTAATTTCCCCTTCATAAATTCATACTGCCTACTCCCAGAAATCTTCCAGTCACTTATAGGTTTGGGAATGCTTCCCAGAGTTATTTGTTCCAACACCTTCCAAGGAATTGCCATGAGGCTAACCAGCCCAGAGTTTCTCAGTTCCTCCTTCTTGCCCCTATTGAAGATAGGGAGTGACATTTATTTCTTAGTATGTCTAAACTGATAATTCTACTTCTCTGAGGAGTTAATGGGAAACACAGGCACCTCTAGGGCATTACATAGCACAAGTTCATGTGATATTTTCTTCATTAAAATCAAGAAAGGTGCAGGAGAATTGTCTTCTCCTTTTGACTCTAAATGAAGGGGAGATGACTGGGTTACAAGTGGATGCCTATATGTACACACCTACATCTGGCTCAATAAATCCAAAGAACTCAAAGAACACTCAACTTTGCCATCAAGGACAAGCAGGTGATGATAATAAAGTTTATTTTTCCCCACAAATAGAAGCCTTCACCTGCAGCAGAGTCATACACTAGTCAGGACAGTTAGATGGATGAAACAATATATTTGATAGCAATGGGACTTTCTATTTCTTTCGATTTGAACAATTCTTCTTCAGAGGGAAAGAACTTCAGTTCACAGTCAGGTTCCCTTCTAATTTACCCTGTTTTGCTGAAATCCATGAAGTGCTGTGGCAGATTGGCTAGCCTTGCAAGGTGATGTGCTGGCTACCACCGGGCAATGGATGTCATGTGTTAAAGTAGCACAAGCATCAGTCAAATTGGAAACTGGTTTGTTTTGGTTTTTTTTCCTCACATATTTTTTGTCTATTATGAGTGATCACAGAAAGAAGCAAAAAATATTAGCAGTGGAGTTTTACCTGGAAAGTAGCAGCAGTGTCTTTGGATACTTAGGGGTATCCTTTAAATTACAGTGGACCACTACCTTTCATGTTATAGTCCCTTTGACTACAATAAAGAGTGCTACCTTTCACTTTTATTCCAGGATACATAGCCTGTCTTCCAAATTCTGTAAAATTCAGCCTTCCATTTCTCCATGTTAAAAAAAAAAAAAAAAAAAAAAGGAAAAAAAAAAAAAAAAAAAAAAAAAGGAAAAAAAAAAAGGCAACAAAACACAAAACCAATCAAAAGGAACACAGAGAATCATAGGAAAAATGGCTGTGAGAGAAACACAGCCTGAAGGGTTGGTTCTCTCCTCTAGCACAGATTGCTTCCCAAGCCAGATTCCCTTGCCTAGCAGCAGCCTTTAAATTCTGTTTCTGTCTCTCCTGATATCTGGTGGAATCTGGATCCAAGGCCAGGTGTGTGTTGCACCCACAGCTGCATTCACGGCTGCCTGCCCTGCAGTGAGGCAAGCTGCTCCAGTTGTTCAGACATTCAGGAGCAATGATCCCAGGTGGCTTTGACATATGATCTCACAGTGGTGAAAGAAAAGCATCCAGCCCCAATGTCATTCCTTTCCACCAGAGACTTGCTGAATGAAAATGTTGAAGAAAATTAAAACGCAAGCAAACAAAAAATTACCAAGGGAAAAAGGCACAAGAGAGGCAGGACAAAGGGGAAAAATGCTTGGAAAAACATTTTCCTCTCCTGACAAGTCTCAGTTATGTACAGAAGCCTGGGAGAAATACTGAGCCTGTGACAGCAGAAACATCCCAAAGAGAGCAGTGTGCGGGGGGAACACAATTAATAATAAAGCCCTGTGGAATTTCTGAAGGTTCAGCACAAAAGCTTGAAGCCGTCTTTTGAGAAACCGAATCAGCTTTAATTACTGTACTCTGGGTTATTCTTTTAAAATGCTTTTGCAGTGAAAGTTTCTCAGTCTGAGGGAGGGCAATGCTGCTCTGCTATCATTTCCTTTCATTGTTACAGGCGTCAGCACACAGTGAATGTGCACGAGGACAAGCAGGTCCTCAATGTCTTTCATTTCAACTGTTATTTTTTTCCCTTTTCATTAACAGCCTTCAAGAATAAAAAGGACTACTTAGGGCAGGGGGTTTTTTCTCTTTTTTTTTCTTTTTCCTTTTTTTTTTTCCTTTTTTTTTGTGGGGGGCAGACTGGGTGGGGTCCTTTGCATTTACTACACCTTGTTACCTTAAAACCAGTGTAATAGAGATACACATATGCTCATTACAAGTACCTGTGCCTTCTTAATGCTTCCTATGATGGTATTTTCAGCTCAGTGGATGATCTATGCTAAATAGTGAATGTGGTGTTGATTTTTTCCTCACTTCAGCACGATCAGTGAAGGATCTCCCCAGTTTGTAACAGTGAGAAAGAGGGAAGAATCCACTCCCTTCCTTGGCTTTCCAAAGTCTGGTTGCTGCAAAACCTCACTCACCAACAGTCACAGAGTTTACTTCTGCAATAAGGTAGAAGGCTCTCAGTTTCTGGACTTTAGACATTGATAGAAAGAAGTTATGTTTTTTAAGGTGACTAGATATACTATTTGAGAGTGCAAAAGTAAAAAGATGAGGGGGAAGGAAAGCCGGAGGAGGAATCTAATCATTCTTCCACTGCTGCTAGAAATATTAGTAATGTGCAACACAGAGGGGAAGAACACTGAGCACAAAAAACAAGCTTAGCCAAAACAGGATTGCTGTTCCTCTCTGTCTTGTTTGGTAGTGCCTTTTATGTGTTTTTCAGTGTACTGAGTTTTAATAAAAAATAGAAATGGCTACATGTCATTATATACCATCACATAGAAGGAGGCAAAGCTGTGTCCACATTCTTGTAAAATATATTTAGTGGGAATACAGATAGAGAATTTCATAAAATACACAAAACCCAGTAAGTCATTTGTCCAAACCTGCAAACAATACAAACAGATATGTCACTGGCTGGGACAAGAGCTACCAGTACTGCTCTGAGGACAGAAATTTCCAGTGTGATCAGCTCCAGCAAATGTAAGATTTGAGTTGAAGTTATTTTCTTTTTGTGCAGATACTTAGATACATTCATCAGGCTTAACTGTGTCTCAAGACTTTAATAAAAGCAGCAACATGAGTGCAGAGAAATAGCAGTTCTAGAACCAGAAACTGCGCCTCAATGATCCCAGTTTCTCTTGTGCCTGTAGGTGATTACCTAAAAAGGTTGTGTTTTGTCCGACATTTCTAGACATTTTTTCCATGATGTGCGGTTTAGTATTATGCATGAAATCCCGTGGATGGCACTTCCTTTATTCCAGTTAAAATAAAAGAGAAAGATGGTGAGGACAGAAATTAAAGTAGGGCATGATAGTTACAAAGGAAGAAGCATGATTGGAGGGTCTTCAGAACCAGCACTGAGGATTAGCTTTGAGGATGATTCAAGTGCATTTCCCTTGTGCCAAACACAGCTTCATTCATCACTGTGTCTGTGCTCAATTGCAATTCCAAGGTTCAAATGCCCTCAGTGCTACCCAGCAGACAGTTCCAGTGCTGGAAGCATAATTGTTTCTTCAGCTCCCATCACTACCAAGCACTTGTTCTCAAGAGTGTCTGAACAGTGGATGAGATTAGGGCTAAAAACCACTTATGAAGTCATTGCCTACTCCTTTAAATACATTAAAAAAAAAAAAAAAAAAAAAAAAAAAAAAAAGGAGAAATCCCAGCCGCAAAACCTGTATATTCTTAGTACACAGTAGCTCATCACCTTAGTAGCTCATCACCTTTACCGAAGTGATTTACTCTCACTCTGAGTTCTTTTGAAATCCCATCCCACCCAATTCCACCTATGTTCCTCTCATTACCAGACATTCATTTCTAGCAATAGCCATCTGTACTCTCTCCTTTCTCCTCTCTAGATCAGCACATCAGGGTTTGGGGTTTATTTGCTAATCTGACTGGAGCCAGACAAACAGACATTCTTTAATCAATATTTTCTCATTGTTTCCTTGAGGACTTCTGGAATTTCCTCAAGTCATATTCCATCTTTGTTATTGTCTCATTTCCTGCTCGTGCCGCCTCCCTGTCTCCTCTGCCTGGGCCAGTGGAGTAAACACGGAGTAGGCTGCAGTGCAGTCACATGGGGTAGCTCCTGTTCAGTGCAAGGATCTTCTGGGAAAGCAAAGAAGGAAGTCTGGAAATAACATAATAAACAGGAGTGAACTGACATACAAAAAAAAAAACAAACCAAAAAAACCAAAACGTTTCATAGGATCTAAGATAACAAAGCTGGATTTTGCCCAACTGATAACTGGAAGTCTTTAGTGAGCAGGATTCTATGACGAAGAAAGACCCATGGAGCAAATGTGCTGCTACCATTCAAGAAAAGCTGTCTTATCACTAGGGAAAAGCGATTTTCCCCTTTATAGCAAATTGTTCTTGAAATCACAGAAGTTGTCAACAAAGTTTCATGGGTTAGCACTTCTTAACAAAGCCAGGAAATTCCACTTTGACCCTACCTAGGAGGACTCCATTGCATGCAGGCAGGGTAGTGTGCAGGTTAAATAAGTTGTACACATTTTTAAAAATATTTTATTCTCATCCAGTTCTCCCACGTTTGGGATGTAGGCAAAAACAAACTCATAATCTTCCAGATTTTTAGATTAAAGAGTTTATTTTGAGATCTTTAACATATTTACTGCAGTTTTGGTTGCTACAGACATCATAGCTTTACATTTCTGATTCCAAGGTGCCTTGCTTCTCCTAATTTACCAATAACGAACGATGTGAAACAGTTATATTAACACTGTATTAATATTATACCTATCTTCAAACTGAAAAAAGACAGCAAACTTTTCACATTTTGACCACACTTTGCTTATTGGAATGGAGCTACTGAGTCAGTTTCTCCCCCCGGCTTCCCTTCAGTAGGGGCTGCCCTGCTCTGATGATCCTGGTTTCCCTGCAGTTGTGGCTTTTATACAGACAGGAGACTGCTTGTCAGAGCAAATTATGAGAGCTGAAAATGCAGTAAGACTTTCAGAATAAACTCTGTGTTATGGTTGACGGGACCTTGTGGGGACCAAATTATTTCAGTTTAATGCCCCTTGCACCATTCTTTTGAGTGTCAGATTCCCCTGGCTAGACTCCTCTCACAAGAGGAACATTGATCTCTTCTGCTGGAGTGATTTTACCTATTGCTGAAGCCAAGCAGCTGTGAAAAAGCCCTGGCAGAAGGAGTTCCTGCTGCTTTGATGAGAGAACACACTGGGTCTTCAGCACAGCAATGGCTAAGATGCCATAAAGAGTCTCTGAAGAGACTCAGCTCTTGATTCAAGATGGGAAGGTCTATCAGCATAAGGACAAAATCATGTCTTTAAAAAGCTAAAAATGTTCCGTGATGGTAGAACAATGCACTCATATGTATTCAGGAGCCAGTTTGTTTTCTCTTCAAAATCAACAGGGAGGGAAAAAATTTGTGGATCATTTTGCTTTAGTTTCAGAATGAAGTGATTTACCTTTGGTCCGTCTCAGAGTTTCAAGCTGGCAATAAATTGCAGCAATTCGTTCCAAATTGCTTATAAGTGGCCTTTTCATGCATTTCTTTTTCTGTTTCAATTTCAAAACCATTTGGGTTAATTGACATGTAGTCCTTAACAAGCAAACGTTTGTTAAGGACACCATTATATAGACACAGCTGAAGTGGCAAAAAACTCACCATATTTGTCTGAGATGGACACCCACCTTCTATTTTTCTTAGTAGAGAACATGATTAAAATGTTAGTGTAGTTGTCATAAATGCTGTTTATGCCATCAGTATACCCTGCAAAAATAAATAAAGATTACAACCTCCTAGACAAATATAAATTTTCTGACGTTTCATCTGATGAAAAGATGAAGGATGACAAGTTTCAGACGCCACAGAAGTGATGACTGTCAAAGTAACACAGTATAGACACAGAGAATTTATGTGACAGGATGTGTTGGGAAATTTTAGTATATGCTTAGTGCATCAGAGCAATAAACCACAAACAGTGGCCACCAGCAGCAGCACTGTGGTGAACTCATAAATTAAAAATAGCTGACATACCCCTCTATTTAAATCAAGGGGAGTGTTCATGAAGTGAATTCTCATCCTGAGCATGACTGGCAGAGTGTGTGATTTAATATCTGTGATTTAGTGTAGGGAGTTGTGTTTGCATTTTGTCAGGGTGATTTCTCCCTTGTCATTAAATTTGGCCTGCAGAGGTGGCCAAGAGTGCCTGGCTTGAACTACCACACAGAGCAGGTGGAAGAGAATGGCTGAATGGGGCTAGGACTCCACGATATAACTGCTGGTCTGGGTTTAAATGAAACACATCTGGCACCAAGGCAGAGATGCCAAATAACTGACCTGCCACTCTGGCTGAGGAGTTATCAGTGCTTCACCAGGCAGCACAATCACATCTCAGGTCTGACAGGACAGATGGGGAGCAGAAAATCAATAGAGGAAGAAAAGAGGAACGGACAGAATGGGGAGGAAAAGCTAGGAGAAGGAGAGTGGGGTTGTCTAGGAGACATTTGCTATCCTGGGCCGGTGTGGAGGACCTGAGAAGCCACAGAAGGGGACATGACAGAACTCATCCTGACCAGTCCCCTCAGCCACTGGCACAGGTAACGGCAGTGCAGGCAGCAGCACTGTGACCCTCTGCCTGGCCACACACCAAACCTGCCAGGGTCTTCCCACGAAGAAATTAGCCCTACACTCAATTTCTACATGCATGTGGGAAAGGTGAGGGGTGGCCACTGCCTCCAACTGTGCCTGGCACAAATGGCAGCAGCCAAACCACACTCAAGGAAAGATTACTTTTTGTAAGTATAATTATCTTTGTGACTCTCCCTGGCTTCAGAGAACAGTAATTTGTTGCTGGGTTATTCCTGCAACAGTCAAGTGCAGTGCAGACAGATACTGGTTACATTTGTGGAACAGCTTTAGAAGTTTTTCTGTTTTTTCCCCTCACTACCCCCAGCCATCCATGTCTTCCCCTTGCTCCCCAGTTGTCTGGCACTGCAGCTGTGCTGGGACAATTACTTAAAGATTTCATTCGGTGTTTTCCAGAACTAAATTGGAAAAGGATTTATTCTAGACTGAGCTGGTTTTGTTATCTGGGCTTCAGAACAGCCCTGGAAGTACTTGAGTTAGCTCAGCTGAGACAGGAACCAGGGACAGGAATAAGCAGGCAGAGGAGAGAGCTGCAGAGCGGAGGGCAGGTCCTTCAGCTGGCTTTGCCTCCAGAGTGGGAATCCTGTGAGAACCTGGACTTGGTAAGCTCTTTTGCATAGGTTCATGCAAAGTGGGTGTCTTTTTAAGGGGTAATGATGTGAAATAAATCAATAGAGAGTCCCTTTCAAACAGCTGTGCTGAGTGGGGGCACAGCTTCCCCAGGCTTTGGAAACTCCCCTTCTGCTAAAGCCTCTGAGGTAGCGGCTGCAGCTCTGCCCGAGAAGGACTCTGCAAAGTTTGAGTCTCTGCTCAAGCAAATCCAGCCAAGAATCACTGGCTCCCTGCTGCTGAGGGTTTTCCTGCCCCCAGCACAATGTGCTCACTGCTTCAGGGAAACACAGAGCATATGATCTACCTGCTGCTGTGTGCGTGCCATCCATAGCAGTGTTGGCTGAAGAACTGAATTGATCATACATAACATTTAGTCTCATGTTAACAAAAGGAAAATTAATTAAGCACTGAAAATCTACTATCAAGATGCCAGGACAGGAAAGCTTGTCATGGCTTCCTGGAAGGGTCTGTCATAAAGCTCATGTATATTTTTTCCCATTAACACTAAATTACAGCATACTTTTCTAGTTCAGACATTGTTCTTAAAGTGTCATATCAAGGACACTAGAGATGCTAACAACAGAGCAAAACCAAAAGAATCAGGATTTAAAACAAAAAGGAAAAAAAAAGAAATAATGAAGCTGAACAATGGCATTTTCAAAGAATGCAAGCAAATAATTTCAGAGTTTAGAACAAAGATCCATACAATACATACACTGTATAATTTATGTATGCATTTTATGTAATATATGTAATGCCTCCAGCATCACTCATGGGGAAAAACACTGAGTATATATATTATTTCCTTGTATATAAGATCTCATTTTTTAATTACTCTTTTTATTGCAGAAGGATGTACATTAGAGTGAATTTGATACATTCTTTCATGAATTTTAACATGAAGTCTGTCGAGACATCTATCTGGCATCGCTCCTAGCCAGGTGCATCGTTCAATGTGTGAGCAGTAATCTCATCTGGCATTATGTGTTTTTTTCAATAAATCAAGCTAAACCAGCTCATGATTGGACATTATGTTTAAAGACTAGTTAGGACCTGCTACTGTATTTATGTAGTAACCCAAATTCTTAAAGGAATATAACTGCTGAAGTGCCTTAAAACCATATGCTAAATACCTGTTGGATACATTGAGAAATTCACCTACTTGAAAAGCATAAATGCAAGAAATGAATGAATATAAAAACAGTCTATTATGGTCTCTAACCCAGCTTTCCTTTGGAAATAGCCAGAAGCAGACACATAGAAATAGCTTAAGGCAAGTGCAAACCCACAGTGATCCTCTCATGCGTACTTTGTTCTATAAAACCTCCTTATAATTTTTCTTTGTGTCATATATCAACTCGTGATATGATTAGCTATGAAGTGACAGTTTACTGCTTTACTCTCTATTCCTTTCAAAAAAAATTCCTGACTTTCTGCATGTTGACCACCAGAGAACTATACAAAGTGACTCCAAGGTCTCCTTGATAGCAATAGCTAATTTAGAGCTCATAATTTGTATTCCCATGTGTTTTATTTTATATCTATCAGCACTGAATTGCATCTGCCTTTTATGGCACAGACAGCATCTTGGGGATCTAATGAATTCCTTGCACTCCTCTTCAGTTTCAACTATTACTGTTAATTCCATTCCATCAATAAACAATTTAGTTTTCTTACTTTCCAGTTAAAGAGTACTCATATTATCCATTATAATCTCACAACTGTGAGAGGGAGAAAAGTGAAATTGAGGGAGACATTCATTTCAATCACTCCTGCAAAATATCAGAGAACATTTTTGGCTTGAAGCGTCTATTTTAGTATCTTGCTCCCACAACAGTAACTGAACTGTAGGTTTTCCAAATTTCTCTGTATTCTGCTACATTTTGCTTACTGTGCACCCACCTTTGCTTGCCATACACAATATAGCAGTATTTGCTTTATACTGGAATTATATCTTGTCTTCTTCATCTAATGCTTTCTGCCATGGTCTTGCTCCTAATTGATTTAATGGCTACTGAACTAGAAAGGCCCTGGAAGTGGCCAGTCATGTTGGAAATCTTTCATAGGTTTACAGATAGTGTAACAGAGTCCACGACATGATTACAGCCCCCATAAGAAGACTTTGTAAATCCCATGTTTACATTTAAAGTGAGCTGGGAGAGAAATGCGCTGCTTCTCATCATTTTCACATTCTTTTCCTAGATCTGAACAAGCCTTCTTTCAAGAGTTGTTTTTCCTCTTTGCCTGCACCTGAGATCAAACACTTAGCAGTAGAGGCTGACTTACAAGTGGAGTGCATATTGCAAAAGTCTCCACAAACATTATTTCCCCATAGAAAACAAGGAGTTAAAGAAGTGACTTGAACAATGGGGAAATCACCGCTGAAAAGTCATGTGAATCCTAATGAGAAGCTGAAATCCATCCAATTTGAAACACACCACCACTTTGGAAGGTGCAGTGTTTTGCTAACTCCTTATGTTCAAAATTGTAGTATTCTTTTCATGAACAATTTGGAACTGGAAACCTGCAGCTGTTCACTGAGCTTTTTTCTAAGCAGGCTGTCAAGCCAAAAATTGAAATAGTGCTGCTTTGGACAGAAGTCACATTTTAAAATGTGGTACAAATATCCTAGTATTTTGGTTACAGCAATATTATGATTATTATTGTGACCATAGTTATTATTAAATAACAATAACAGTAGCAATAGCATTAATGATGATGATGATGATGATGATAATGATGATAATCATTATAACAATAATTATAGTAATGTGCAAGTTTCTTGTTTTCTTTCCATTGCATCAGCAATATGGGTTGAGAATGAAGCTCCCATAAGACCCTGCCCTCCAACAGAAACCTGCTGGAGCTAATTTTCACATGGAGGTGAAAGAAACATTTTAAAATTTTGTATAAACCAGTATGTTCAGCCTTTTATACTGAGAGCAGCAGACAAATTGTCTGGAGCACCAGTTATGAAGCAATTGCAAAAGTTACAAGGTACCTATAGGGAATATTATAGCACTATTCATTGCAATCTAGCCAGCCTGTGTGAAGTTTTCCAAGTGAAGGGGAAAGATACCAGATAGAGCACCAGCAGGGAAGAATTAAGACCTGTTTTGGGTGATAATTTAATCTGAACGAAAAAGGCCACAAAATACTTTATCAGCCTTCACACTGAATATTAACACATCCCAGAATGTTATCAATTCACTGTCATTGTCTTCAAATTAGGAATGAACTGTCTGAAATCAAAACCCTGTGGTGCAGAGGAAGCTGGATTTAAATCTCCTCTTTCATTTTTGTTCATCTCCATTAATTTGCCACTTGTTAATAACAAGTGAAGAACAATCAATCTAAATAGAGTTCCAGCTATGGGCTCCCATAAAGCAAGAGTGAAGGAGATTAAATCATCATTATGAACCTACAAGGGGAGTGTTATACATGGAGGGAAGGAGATGCAGGAAGGGGAGGTTTATTAGAACTATGGCAGGAAGTAATTTTTATTTTACAGCTTCTCCATTTGATGAAGCTTTGAATGATCCTAGATCCAATTTCCTCTTTGAAACTGGGCAAATGAACCTCAAGAAATACACCATCATCAACATTACCACCATCATGACCATCAAAATAATAAAGAACCACATTCAAGAGACCTGTAAGCACTTTATATATTGCCTCTTTTTTTTTTTTTTTTTTTTTTTTTT
>VWYP01007387.1:71839-190513 GCA_013400435.1 Pycnonotus jocosus | reverse complement strand
CTCCCCCCCTATTTTAGGCTACACTGTGATCTGAGAAATGCTCATTAGGCCTCAGCCTTGATGAGCAGCACCTTGGCTCAACTGCTCTTGAGCTTGTCAGAAACACTGTCTGCTCCCCGGAACCTGGGCTGTCTAATGAGCTCCTGCCGCTTTTTTTCTTTTTTTTTTTTAAACAGCCTTGAAAACTCTTATTTCTTTTCCTGGATGGCATAACATCTTTTTCACCCTTCCAAAGAAAGTGGCCCATCCAAAGTGTGGCCAGGATGAACCATTGTTATGATTAAAGCCAACTCTTGTGTCCTATAAACAGTGGTCAAAACTGAAACCCTTTGGGCTCTCCTGGATGGCAGTGGCTGTGACCACCAAAATCCCTCTGAGTGGGGCTGCTCAGAGCCAGTGAACTCTCAGGTTTGCTGTCCTCAGGGGAGCACTGAACAAGGATAGACCCTGGGTTGATCCCTCCACTCCTCAAAGCTCAAACTTTCATCATTTGGGATAATACAAAGACAGTGAAGTGAGTAATTCACTGACTTTCAAGGGGAATTTTTCACAGGTACCTTGCACTGACAATGTCTGTGTGCATGTTATGCACTTGTAGTATGGCAAATATGGGAGAAATGCTGCTCTCTTAGATGTTAAAGTGCTAAGTTAGGCATGTAAGCAAGTTATTGTTCTGATATAATAAATCCTATATGAATGCTTTGCTAAAGTGAAAAGTTTAAGTTAAATGCTGGTAAGTGGTGTTCTTTTGCTAAAATGCTAAATTTAATTTAAGTTATAAGTTAAGTTCTGTTTAGTTTGAGTGCTTATAAGCACTTTAGGCCACATTTTTTTTATCCTTGCCCTTTCTATCATTTTGTCACAGACACGCAAACACACATAGAGAGTTTTCAGTTTATTTTGGTTTGGATTGATTGAGCGGATTTTGTTTGTTTTCTTTTTTCCTAAGTGTGCCTTGACCATCTAGTCAGCAGTAGAGTGAACCTTGCCAATGAACTTTGTCGTGCTGTCGCTTTTTATTAGATCTGGTTTTTACTGATACCTTTGCTGGTGATTCTTTAAGCAATCTCAAGCACTCACTCATAACAACTTCTAGTGCTGTGTTACCCATCTCGTGTTTGGTGTGTGAGTTGCTTCTCAGTAGTCTGAAAGAAAGGTGTTTCATTACAGTGGAAATGTTATTCCCTGGGGATTTGCACTGACCTTCTCCATCCTGCTAACCTGCCCTATGCACTGCACTCTGTGACGAAGACAGGGCTTTGAAGGGAAAGCAGAACACTCATTAGTCAAAACTGCAGTACAATGTGAAAGCTCATCGCACACACGTGCTCCTAACATGCAAATTTAACGCGCTTTTCCTGGAACAAAGCCCTGTGCTGCATATAAATGAAGGGGATGGCTGAGCCTCACACAGAGATTTCAGATTAGCCCCTTGCTTTGGGCAAATAGCGGAAAGCACCCAGATAAGGCAGTGCCAAGGCCAAGATTAGAACCTGCAGAAGATCAATCAGAACATGTATTTTACACAGCTGTGTCCAGCAAGCACAACATGACAGCCCGTTCCAGCAGACAGATGGGGAGCTGTGTTTTTCAGCACAAGTGCCAGCCATTTAAGTCAACTTTGTAGCAGCAGCAGTGCTGAGTAAGCTAAATATACAAATTACTGATTACAGGTAGGGGAAAGCCATGGCAAAACACCAGCAAACAAACTCCATTGATACATGGAACGACCTCACACCTAAAGGATCTGAAGGAAATCTGCTATTCTACTGTGCCTATGCCTAGAAAAAAGAGCTCTCAGGATCTGACACTGAATCCAATAAATCATAAAAGCTGGGGAAAAAAACACACAGACAGGAGACAAACCATCAGAAACAGTGGTCCATCAGCTCCACATGAAATCAGGAAGTATTTCCTGTCATCCCCTCAGCCCCTATAAGCTTGAAGATGAAGCTGTGGGTGACATTGCACACCATTCATCTGCTGGCTTTTGTTAATCTCCCTCTTCAGCTGCTGCACCACACTGTCTCTGCTACAGTCACAGGTGATGGATACAGCATCTAGGATGTACCTGCTGGACAAGACACGTCTGCAGGTCCCTTCTGTTTCAAACATCCAAGATGTAATGAGCTGTAGACCAACCATTCATTCAGTTTTCTTACAAAGAAGGAGAAATTTGGTTGGGCTGGGAAAAGCAAATTGGCCTGTGGAACAATCCAAATTGCTCTAATTAGGTTCTGACACCTAATAAAAATATCTTAAAGAGACTTCAATAGAAAATGAGACTCAACTCTGCAATCTGGTTAGCAGGCAACAAGTAGGAAACCAGCATTTTGCTTTAAAACATGCTTTGGTAATAATAAACTCCTTCTTTTCCTCAATGTCTCATGACTTTATTGTTTGAAACTTGAAACAGAAATAGAGACTTGTCCCCAACATTGCCAAGATTGCAGTCACAGCCATATCATTTAGAACATCAATTTCAGATGAGGTGGGAAAAGAAAGATAAAACCTCTGTCTCATCATTAAACATTTATGGTCAGGTTCCTTGGAAAAAAACTGTCCTTTAGTGCTACTTTTGGTTGGTTGGTCAATAATGCACTTCAAAAAATAAGCATATTGTCAACATTTTCCACATTACCTAGCTCACATTCCATTTATTATGTTTTATAAAATAAATTCACCCAGATCCATTTGATTACTCTTGCCCTAAATTAAACCATCAGCCTATTTTCCATAACAAGCACTGTCTTATACCATAAATTACTATTAAAATTAATTTGTGTCAAGGTTAGTCTGAATAACAAGATATGTCTTTCCTACTCAATGCTACATGACTGAAGACACATCAGGGAAAGACAATTTATATTGCAGATGTTTTGCATTGATGTGTCACCTTCTTAAATGCTTCTCAGCTTTACTTTAATGACTTTGACTATTTCACAGTTTCTTTGAATGGGACTTTCCCCCCTCCCTTTGCTATAGATGCAGGCTGCTTCTGAGTGCTGCCAGAGCTGCCTGGTGACTTCCAGAGCTTGACAAGTGAATTTACCACTGCAAGGTAACACATACTGCAGGTTTACAACACATACACTTGTTAACAAAGGACAAGTTCTGAGCACTGAGCTATCACTTTACTGGAGCTTGAAGAAAAGAGCAACGGAAAATAAAGGATTTTCCAGTTAGCAACTGAGGTGAAAGAGGGTGTGTTACTTTCACAGAAGCTGCTCTAAAAGAGTCTGTAAACAAATGCTGAAGATGGACCAAGATTTAGATCTTGGAAGAGCTGGACTCACAAAGGAGGTGGAACATCAGAAAGACTGGACCTTCAGTAATTTACCTTTAATGCAAGCCTAATTAGTGAATTAGTTTTTAGCAGAAAAGATACCTGGTAGATCACCAAGAAAGGGACCCTCCCAACACTAGAGGGAAAACTTCAGGGCAGTATCACCACTGTCCTTGCAGCAGAGATGGGGAGCTCCCTGCATATGCACAAAATGGTGACAGAATTTCACTGCATGCACTGCTGTTATAACTCATCTCACTACATTTGATAGGAACTGATGGCTGAAGAAACAGTCTTTAGAAAGTACTGTGCTGTGTTAAAAAAACAAACACCAAAACAAAACAACCCACATCACTACTGAAATCAGGAGGCGAGTTGAAGTCCATCTGCCCCCTAAATAAACACAGAGAGCTGCTCTCTGCCCAGAGTTGTCAGGTTGGTGTGTAACTGCAACAATCACACAGAGTTTATTCCCAGTTCTACTCTGTGGTAAATCTTTGTTAAAAAACTTTATGAAAAACAATGACATCGAGTTGACAAAGAAATGCAGAACCTTTCTGGTTTACACAATTCTATAAAAATAATACCATTCTTTTTGCTTTCCTTCTTCTTATTTTAGGTTGTTCTTTATTGTTTTCTCAATAGATTAGATTGGCATTCAGGAACAGTTTCCCTGAGTGTTTCAATTACAAAGAAACCCCTGCACATTTACACAAGGAGCTTTTGCAGCTCTTGTGGACGCTGGGTGCGCATGAGAAATGGAACAGCATTTGCCTCCTCAGGAACACAATCCATGGCTCTTTTCTTAATTAATACTGCAGAACAGCTTATAAGAGGTGCTGCTAGAATCTGCTTTGCTTTGCTAATCACACTCATTCTACTTCCCTATTGATTCATTTGGTCGTCAGAAAATCAAATTTTCCAATAGTGATAGATGCTAACTAACTCTCTGAAAATGCAGGTTGTATTGTAAAGAACTTTACTGTAAAATGATAAGCAAAAAAATAACTAAGTTTCCTGATATGTTTTTGAAATAATACAGACTTCACTCATTTCAAATATATTTACTACCAGTTTCCTCACCATTTGTTCAGTGAAGCTAAAGAGTCCTAAATCCTCTTCTTGCTAAAGAAACCTGTGGAAATTAGGTACCAACATTTACCTGAATTAATTGAGTATCATGGATATGTATTCATCACATGTAACAGCCTGGTTTTCTGAGGTAATTCAGCATAAATTTGTGAATGCTCTGATCTGCAGCATATCAGAGGCCCTTCTCTGTGTCCTCAGTTAACAACCGTGAATTTTTAACAGCTCCCAAACAAGTAATTTCATCTGAAATTGATGTGTGCTTTACTTTTTTTATCAAGTTTGTATCTCTAGATGATCAAGACAACTAGAGATTTGGTTTGTTTGCTTTTTTAAAGCTAAGGGCCATTGCTAACAAGGACTGGAGAAGGTGAAGGAACTGAGAGAGAAGATAAATCTCCTTCCAGCACATAAAAAGAGTTCGCACAGATTATTTTTTACATAAATTGGGATGAATGAGCTGTCTGGACATTCCCATTCACTCTTCACATACACAGGAACAGATTCACAGCTAAGTTGGTTCTGGTTTAAGTGGAACCAAGTTTAGTATCTTCAGTAGATCTTGCTTGACTTGAATAGTCTCCAAATCTGACCTGTTTGGAAAAGAAATTTAATTATATTGTCATAATTTGGTCCCTAGAATGATGAATTAATCATGTCTCATGGCTATAACACACAAGTAATTGCTTTATACAATTGTTTTATATTTAAAAATTACTTTCTGCTTTATTTAGTCTGGTTCCACTTATTTTGTTGCTGAAACTTGTATACTGAATTCCAGTATTTCAAAGGACATCCATCTTACATAAGCCCCAGGGAAAAACCTCTAATATTATAGTAATGCAGTACTATTACTGTCATAGAGTGGAAAACAAGAAATGAGTATCAGATTTATATGTAATGAACTCTCTACAGTTTAAGAAGTATTAAATACTTGTAGTGTGTTGTAACACTCTCCAGCAAATGAAATTTCTACACCATCTGCTAAAGAATGACATAATATCTCCTGCCCATACCCTTACTGAACTGTGCAGTCCAAGTCTTTTTAACTTAATGGAAATTACATGAGGATTTGTAGTAGCAGGCTATTTCGCCCATTCCATACAAGCAAATAGCAATTCTTCTTAACAAAAAAACCCATAAGACACACATTCTTGATACTCAGTATACTCTATCTCATCAAGAGTAGCATAGGAGCCAGATTCAACTGTTTAAAAACACATTTTTAAAATAGCCTATCTTTGATTCAAACAACTGTGCTTTTGTTTTTCAAAGGAAAATGACATAACAGGAAAAATTGTTCAGATTAGGCCAAGGAAGGTAGGTCTCAGGAAAGGTTTCCACTCCAGTATGACTTAACCCTCTTGTTCCCTGGGATGAACAAGGAGAACAAAAATCAGCACTGCAGAATTTCATGTATCAGCTCTGCATTTAGGCCAGGTTTTCACAAAACTTTCTGATCTGTCTATGGAATCAAACCATTGCCACAATAATACCCAGCTCCTGAAAGGTGTTGACACTTTGCCCACAGTTACTCACTAGAATCCTCCAGCTTCCCTATACTGAAGAGGAAAAAAAAAAAAATCACAGATGACAGAGAATGCCATTCGTAGAAATTCCATGGCACCAATGACCCTGTCCAGAAATCTCTTCCAATGCACTCAGACATGAGGGCAAATACACCACAGCCTTGGTATCAGCCAAGCACTTGGGCAAGTGCTTCTGGCAGAACCAGGGGCAATGAGCAGGTTATAAAGCTTACCATGGCAGAAAGAGGAGTCTACAGCACCTTTTCCACTTACAAAATTATCTCCTGAAAAATTAATTGCTCAGAAAGAGATTTTACCTTCCTTACATACCCACTGAAGATCTTTGCTCTTGGGGAAAGAACAACAAAGGAAACAGCAAGAAAGGCAAATAATCACTTTTTTTTCAGGAGCCACAGTCTGCTGATAATACAGGGAACTTTCAGAAATCAAAATAGAACCCGTAGATATCTGATCAATTTAAATAATTGTAGTCATTTAAGATAAACACTGATATAGTAATTTGGGTCTGATTTTCCTAAATTTGATATTGACCAATGGGCCAATATTTCCAAACACCATTTAGCTTAAGAATGCTTAATTTCTCATTTTTTGTCATGGAAGGGACCCCCACACTGGAGCAGGGGAGGAAGGAGTGGCAGTGGTGAAGTACCATCTCAGACTGTGATCCGCATTCCCCATCCCCTGCACTGCATGGAGGGAGGAGAAAGAAGAGTCATGAAAGAAGTTTAACCTTGGAGGAAGAGGCATGTGGAAGGAAGCTTTGTGTTGTGGGTTGGTTGTGGTTTTGTTTTGTTTTTTTCCTGCTGTCCTACTATGTTAATTATTGGCAATAATTAACATTAATGTTCCTTAGGTCAGATCTGTTTTGCCAGTGACACTAAATGGTAAGTGATCCCTTACCTTAACCCTATCCTTATCTCAATGCATGAGTTTTTTCATTACATTTCCTCCCCACGCCCAGTCCTTGTGAGGAGGAGGAGCGACAGCAGTTTTGTTGCCACATTGCAAACACCTAAGGTCAATCCATCACAAAAGCACAGTCCTTGTATGTGTGTATGTTTGTGTAACTTTAAGGAGAAAAATCAAAATTCTGAGTTTAATTGTCATGGACCCTGTGTTCAGATAACAATATGATATCCTCAGGTTTCACTTCTGTAATAATCCAAACTTCCCTCACCAGTTTCCCTGTTGGCAGCCACATGAACCTTTTGCTTTCTTATGATTTTGTGTGCAACTCCAACTTCACAGTCATTATAGAGTATGAATACATTATGTGGTGAAATATGGTGCAGGTTTTCAGCTATCATCAGTCCAAGATGATACATCAGCACAACAGATTACACCACTCTGTGGATGCAATAAGAAAAAGGGAGAGCAAATGTCTTATGGATATCATCATAAAGAAACAAAACATGTCCCTTTTAACCACTGCTGAATGACTGAGGTCATTCCATGCTTCAGCAATTGAGAGATACTGAAGAGAGTATCATATCTGTATCTATAGGAAAAGCAATACCTAAGGATGTAATTTTTTCCCCAGGAATTTGTCAGTGACAAAAAAAAAATCAATGATGGGATTTTTACTCACAAGGTTTCCTAACACCTCTGAGTTTGGACATAGGTATTTGTTTTAGGGAGTGCTTAAAAATATAAGCTGGGAAAGGAAATGGTGCAACACATAGGAAGAAGCATAGTAGAAAACAAAATCAAGTACGTCACAAAGAAGTTATTAGTGGACTACGAAAAAGAGAATAGAGAGGTAGGAGGTCAAAAGCAGTTCAGGACTATATGAAAAGTCAGAATAGACAATTAGGAGTTGAGTCTCTGATACACAGGGGAGAGAAGCTGGTAAAGAAATGGAAGGCAAATAAAATAGGGAATGGAAAGAACAATAGGCACATTGGCCACACAGTGAGGAAAGATGAGCTGAAAACTCATCATCACTATAAGATAGCTGGCTGAGAGCGTCTCCACAATTTCAATTGCTCTGGATGAAAGACAGAAGAGTTGTGCCACAAAGGTGTGATTAAACACCAAGGAAGCAGCTTTTCTTCTCCCAGTTAGAATGTTTTATAACAACTCTCTCCCTCTTCTGTTACCCTCTGAACTTTTCACAGGCCACAAGCATCTCATATTTTTGCACTGAAAGTGTCTTAAGGTTCTTTAAGATCTTTCAAGAACTGTTTCCTTTCACTGATGAAGAGTGGCTCACCACAGCAAGAAAGTGAGATGATTTTGAAACAAATAGGACTTGAACACCAATTTGTGTCTATGAGAACAGATGAGAAAGACTAAACCACCCCATTTGCTGCCACTTAAATCTAACTTAAAGTTCACCTTAATCAGGATCTAAAATGATGGTTAGAATGTTCATTTTGCCACCTTCCTAAGGAATTAAGCTTTGTGCTGTCTCTCCTCATTAGGGTGGTTGCCATCCTTGTGTGCACCTTTCCCATATGTCACCCAGTCCCTTTGGCAGACACAGCCCTGCACAGGGAGTGGCACACTAGTCACGTTCAATGGCACTGTGAAAGCAGTGTGTGCCCTGAAAGAAGGGCACAATAAAGACCAGATAGCATGAAATAAAGCAGATTACATTTTTTTTGCCTACTGGTATTAAGTAAAATTGGTGTCTACAGCCAACTGTAGGCACTTATTGTGGAACACTTGAGTTCTTCAAAGAGGACTTTGACTGCTAAATCCTTCAACATTTATGAAAAATTGCAAGTCAGAAGTAATCTGGTGCTAATATACAATTCTATTTTTTACTTTAATATAACATATGTAAATTAAATTTGAATAAGGCAGTTCAGCAGTGGGAAGTCAATTTATGCTTCTAATATTATATTATGTTTTCTTGTTGCAGTTACACTACAGATCAAACTGCAGTATCTATATCTACTAAAAAGTATCTCCATGGGTGGGAAGTTGAAAATAGGAGTTTAACAATTTTTTTTTTCTCCTTTGTCAAGCAAAGTATTTTTTGTCCACTGCTTAGCATGTTTCATTCTCTGAGAGCAGAAATACCTTGAATAAACTGAGATATGTTATTTGAGAAACAGTATTGTCATTTACTCTTCACCTTATTTTATTGTATTTAGCACTGCATTACTAATTCTGGTACCAGGAAGCTTTGTAAATTGAGAAAAGAAATACACTGTGTTGATGTTTCAGTGGTCTTTGAGAGTGAGGCTCTGCAAGCAATAAAGGAAGGAGGTAGAGGCAAGGTCAGCTCTTGCAGAGCATGCCACATGGAGCATTTTACCGTTTTGTGTAGGCCCTCAGTCACCCAATTGTAAATGCATGGATGTACATAAATGCATATGCATGTACACACATGTATACTTAAGACACACATTTGCTTATGCATGTGTGTATACATATATGTCAGGAAACACTGGGATGTGGTAAGCAGCTCCCTCAAAATATATTTCTGGATATGATCTCAGTGGCCACCCCAAACATATCTGCAATATTGGTATTGCTTCTGACAAAAGGTTGAAGAAAATCTGAAGCAATTTATCCCCGCCCCGTATTGTCACATCCAGGGTGAAGGACTCTGCAGAGCACAATGTCCTTTATTTGCCTGAAAAACAACATCATTCATGGCCCTGGGCTACTTGGGCCTTGCTCCCTTTAGAGCAAGGATTGAACTAAAGCTTCAGAAATCCCTTCCACTTCAGCAATTCTGTGATCAGCCAAGCACCACTGTCCACTTAGCATTTAGGAAGGTATGCAATCCCACAAGTAACATCAGAATTCCTTCTAGGAAGGGGGGTTGCAATACCTGTATGGAAAGGTAATAGGAAAAGAGAGAAAAACATCTCAGGTTGATCAAACCTATTTCTTACTAAGAAAAAACATGGACCTGAAAATAAAATCCATTGTATTCTATGTATTTTATCTTTTTTGATAGAATCTGGATTTGCCTAGAACACAGCTCTCCCTAAAAGCCCTTCACAACAGTCAGAATGAATCTGCAGTGAATTTGGTGGTCAATCTGAGAATCTGAAGAGGATAAGATCCTATCTACAGAACATGTGGCAATGATTACAATTTCAACATGAGACAGCTGAGCTAAAGAAAAGTCTTCTCAATGAGCTTTATTGAAACATAGAGCTACAGTATGTGTAAAAAAAAACCACCAAAAAACACTATCTGAGATGAATTTTGAATATGACCCATCAGCTCTGAACAGCCCTGAGGTTTCCAGCTCAGTGCCAGGCTCTAAGATCAGGAACTTCAGGCTGCTTTCTTTCACCAGTACCAAAGACAATACAAACATGGGGTTTGTACATTGATATGTGTATATACCCAGGAGGAGAGAGCAAGAGGCTTATCCAGCTAGAACTTCCACACTTGATATTTCTCTTTTTAATATTTCAAATTAAAATGAGTACTAAACTTTTTGATGAACTTCTAAAAGCAGTGAAATACTGTGTATAAAATTTAGTTTCTGTTGTACAGTTAGGTTGTTTACTCAGGCCCTTGCAACTATATGGAGACCATTTCAAGCCACTGGAATTGCATATACATATGAGATCTCAGGTAAGGGGGTCTGGAAATGGAGTTATTTCAAGCAAAACACTCAAACTTTTCATTTTAAGAAAATCAGAAAATACTACCCAGACAATTCTTCAAATGAAGTTCTACGCTCTGACCAGTTGAACTGGCCATTAGCTGAGCTGCCATGGCTGACCTTGAGAAAACTCATAATCATTGCCAATTATGACATGAAAGTCAATAATAATTCTGTTGAATGTTAAGGCCATAGATGGGATCTGAACCACAGTTCCATGACACAAACTGATGACCTAAATTAGGGTCATTTATTAAACCTAGAAGTCTGCAGACATCTTCCTTTTTGGCTTCTGTTAGGAAGATCTAGATCCTTCCATGACACCAAGGGGGGCATGGAGGCTGCAGTGCAGTACTGGAGATCCATCAGCATCCTCACAGACTACTGAGTGCACTCCACTCCAGCTGAAGCTACCCAGAGAGATGTGTGAACACCACAGTTGAGGGCATGCACTTCTCCTGAGACAGATGGATGTTATCCAGTGCAGATATCCAGTCTTAACAATTGTTTTGTCACAAACCCAAATAATAAATGTTGTCTTTCAAGCAGGGAAAGCAAAGATACAAAAATTTGGCTTTTATAAGTGTGTTTGAATTCATGGTTTCAGCATAACTTGATGATTTTCTTGTGACAAAAAGGGAAATTCCAGTTTGAAAGAAGATCTGTGATGCCCAGTTTTGAATGTAATGAGAATCATAAATGTTATAAAATTACTTTATGTAACCTTGACTATTTTTCAAAAAAGAAACAAAACCACCTGTTTGACCATCCCATGTTATTACTTACAGACCCCAATAAATGGGGCTTTGTTTTGAATGCTACTTCTTAAAAAAGGCATTGCATGCCCTGCTTCAATGCACACAGAAATGGCATCTCACTATAATATTGAAGCTTTACAAACTGAGGTGAGTACACATTCCTTGCTTCAGAGAAAAAAAGCTCAGAAAATCAAATAGCAGTTCCTATGATCACTGGACATCTCCTCTGATCAAAGAATAGTCACCCTGTGTGCTGGGAGTCCCCAGCAGCTGAGATGCCTACTCTGTGGCAATGCATGTTGTTTTGAGGCAGTGATGGCTAAGCCAGAGTGAAAAGCAAATTTGCTGTACTCCAAACAAAACATTCAATCACAACCTCAAAAGATCTCCTAAATCCTCAGCAAAGGAGGAGGGTAACACTAGTTCAGTGGTTTACCCCCTTGAGGGACATCAGGCTCCAAGGGCAAGGTTTTCCTGCCCTTCCTGCTGGAAGATGGAATGTAGAGAGGAGCTGGGGTAAGAGATACACACACCTGGTAGCTGCTCTCTCTATCTAGGAACAGAGCCTCCTCTGTGAGTAACACAAGACAAAACCATATGCCTTCATTGATCAAATTCACCCATCACAAAGGGGTTTTCTGCACAGGTAAGAGTTGAAACACATGGAGTCAACAATTGGTTTGTCAGTGCTGCAGACATGCTCTCCCCATGATAAATACAGGCATTCTGATTAACTTGGATTTCCATTTGGAAAATTTTTTCTCAGTTTTGGTATCCCCCAAATAGCTGAGAGAGCCTGAAAAAGAAATTTACTTTGTCTGCTCCAGAAACCTTTCCTAAATCTAATTTTAGATGTTACCATGTCACTTAACAATTGATCTCTTTTTTTTGGCATTTCTTCTTACCATAATCTTGTGTTCAGCCTGAAGCTCTGCTGATCCTTCATGGGATAGAGGTACTATTTTCCTTTGAGTCTTTCCAATGCAAAACTGAATGTCTCCAACCATTTGTATATAGGGAGATCTCACTGTAAGGTAAAATTTTATTCAGTGATCTGTGTGGAAAGTTTCACATCTAAAATTATTGAATTGACAGAGTAGGACAGTCCTGACAGCTTTGAAGTGGCAAATGAAATCCTTCTATCTTAAAGGCTCTCTCTGCCCCATCTCCTACCCCTCACCACTGAGACTGCAACATCAGCACAAGGAAGTCTTTGGCATTTATTGCCGAAAGACAGTAAAAGACTTTGCATAACCCTTAGTTTCACACCTAATACACCCCAAATCCTTGGAAATCTTTTCATTACCATGAATAGGATTTAGGTTAGGTCAATAATGAGTTGAATTAACAGTTATTAATTGTTTTATCACACTGTTTTTTTTCCTGCTCTGACAAGGAATGTTTTACTTATGGGAAAAATCCCACAGATTGAGGCCCTGTGTAACAGAAAACAGTCATTTGTTATTTTATCTGGCTATTGTGCATGAAAATGAAAAAGAGATAAATACCAGATTTGAGAGGACATGCTTGTGAGTGACCTAAAAATATAATAGTGACTCCTCCTTCAAAAGACATGATAAGCCTGCACAGAACTTCTAATTTCTGGCTGAATGACAACCAGAGTTCGAGGCAGGTCTGCCTAAAGAGTATGTTAATAATAAAGCCAAATTCCTCCCCAGTCCTAACCTAGATCAAACTCTAAAAAAGTAAACATTTTATTGTAATCCTGAGTCACATGTACCTATTTGTATCCACATCATTGAAAAATATTTGACTCTGAAGGCCCAAAAAAGGGACAGATTTTGAAAACTTTTATAAAACTGGTATCTGAGATTTTATGTATTATTACAAGTAAGGTCAATGGTAAGTGATTAGATTTATTTAATGTGAACCTCACATCACATGACAACCAAGTGAGCTCTTTGAAGCTGAAACATTCAGAGATTGTTCCCAAGATGAGTTCTGGACTTCATTTCATCTAGATATTTATTAACTTATTAATCTGCCGGACTAAAAAGTGTGCTGCAGATGGATGTTGTGCTACAGACAGAGCTGTCACACAAGAAATTCAAAAGGAAGCTTTGGCTGTTGATAAAGAGCTAAAATGGAGGAATGACTGATTTCCCTGACAAATATGACTTTATTGATAGGACACAATTATATGGCATAGAGCTAGTTATTTCAATCACATATGATTCGTGTCTCACATATCAACTTAGTGCCAACGATAAAGAGGGAAGAAAGAAACATAGCTGCAAAAGTGCTTTAGATATGGAAGGAAAAAAATAGCTACCATTTTCTTTACAGAGATACCATCTAAAAATTCTCTAAGAATCAGCTGGAAATACCTTTTCAAGGATGAGAGTGATGCAGATAAGAATATATGCTTCAATGAGTGTTTTATCAGCTGTCTTAAAGAACACTCACTTCTCCATTAACATTATTCTTCTGCTATCTGCTCCAGATTGCTGCAGACTGGAGTTTGTTACGTCAAGTTTACAGGAGTGCTGTTTTTATTTCTGAATTCCAGAGTGATACTGCATGCACATGAACTGCAGCATCTCCAGGCTAGCTCAAGAAATCAGTCTATGAAGAGTGCCTACCTTTTGTACACCACTCTCAGGTTTTTAAAGAAATGAGCTGATTCACAGTTGATAGTCTTGGTAAAGCAATTCTGTATCACACTGAGAAAAATAACATAATGTCTTTTCCTGGCAGTATTTGGTACTCCAGAGTCTACATGTCACAAAAGGCATATTTTCAGAAGTGGCAACTCATTTAACACAAATAGGTAGGAGCAATGCAAACCTAAAATGCTCAGCCTCTCTTTTTGGATTTAAGTGCTTAAAGATCAGTGTTTGGAAGCTTGCATACCAATCTCTAACATTCATAGTTGAAAAGGTTCTAAATGTATATCAATGCAACCTCTGAAAGTTGTTCAGTCTGAGTTTATGAACAGTTAAGTAAGAAGTATTCTGTGAGTTGCTTTTCCTCACCTCAGGAACCTGTTTGCCCTGAAATCTAATGACGATAATTCAACTATCAACATTGATATTTATTTAATTTCTATAAAACCCAACAAAGTGCAAAATTCTTTCTGAAAGAAGGAAAATCATGAATATATAAATCAGGTTGCTAGGAGTTCTTACTTGAGTGGGCCTCAGAGTGTGGTGGTTCTGCATTACAGGTAGCAGTGCCAGGAACCTCTGTAGGGTACTGTGTAATATTTGCTGTTTCTCAAAGAAAAATGCCTGAGAAGTATTTCCCAGGGCAAAGCCTCTTCTATAGCACCTGATTTGGTGAACAGGTACCTGTTGGTTGAGGGGAAATTTTAAGCTTGTAATATGTTGGAAATGGCAATTGCACTACAGAAAAAGGCACTAACTATCTGCAGATGTTATAATTCAGTTATTTGCACTTGTAGCCTCCAACTTTCTCATTTGCCAATTAAGTCCAATATATTACAATTAAGATTCCCAGATTTTCCTGTTTATTCCCCATGTTTCTTGCACCTGTTCAGTGGATGACTCATTATTTTTATTCCTCCTTTAACCTTTTTCTACTTATCAACATCTGGGTCACACTTTGGGCCTATAACAATGTCAGTCTCATTTATATATTTTCTCACTAAGAAGTCTGTAACAAAGAGAATTTACTCCCAATTTCCTTATGCATTCTTCCTCCTTACACCACCACCCTTTAGTCAAGAAAACAAAGGTCCTGCTGGCAGGACCTATCCAGCAGGGCACATATTTACCTCTAGGATGCATCTGTGTCTTGTCCATGCCTTTTGACTGGACTGGATGGATTGGAGAAATCAACATCAAATCTTCCACTCCTGCATGTCTGTTTTTATTGTACAGCTTCTCTGATAAGTCCAGAGTCTATACCCAGTATCTACCCATTTGCTTAAAGAACCATTCCAGCCTTTCTGTAGCAGCCCAAAAATTTGCAAGAAGCACCACAGAGCTGCTGAGGCAGAACATTTCTTCGTGGTTGTGGGCTCAGGTCTGCAGACAGAAAGAAAGACATCTTTTCCTCCAGGATGAACCAAGGTCAGGAGGAGGAGGTACGGCTTGCTGGAGAGGCTCTGTTCATTTAAATCCCAGAAATATTTCTGTAATTTATAGTAAAGCAAAAGGGATCAACTCAATCTTTCTTCCTGGTCTGACTGGTTAATTTTGGTAGATATAGTCTGGAACAGGGATATAACTTTATTCTTTGAAGAGAAGTTATTGAGGTACCTTGAGTTAACTTTCTTTCAAGGAAACCTGAGGGGTAAAAATCTTCCTTCTTTTAGTTTGAAATCCTAAAACTACATTTCTGACTAAGTGATCTGCTCACTGTCTGCCTAATGCTGGTGAAGGACACCCCATGCCCTGCAAGCCTATAATCCCCAGAAAATTCAGACTGAAATTAGCATTCTATGCCTAAATTATGGCCTGTAAAATGTAAAATAAATTACCCAGCACACAAGCACATCGTTCCAGCTGTGCTTCTCTATTAAAAGCAGCTGTCCTTATGAATGCACTCACTGTAAATATTTAAATGGAAGACAGCAAAATTTTCCTTCAAAATATGAGCAAACAGTATCACCTTATCTCTGCAAGACACCTTGGGTGTCATCAGTGAGTTTTACATCACAGACAGTAAAATAAGTAGATGAAATGTCACAGACTTCTTTCTATTATTATTATTTGTAATGTGGAATGTGTTGTATGTGCCTTCTGTACTGACTGAGAAACCGGGGAGGTGATTCCAAGAGGCAGATTTCTGAACAGGATAAAAATATTTATGTTGCAGAGAAAAAAACAAAATGAAAACAATCCTTGGTTCTTGTGAGTCATCTTCAAATCTGCCAGCTTACCCACTATTTCTCATGCCAGAATAAAACCCAACAAATAAAAAGAGAACAAAAAGAGAATGATTTGGTGGTAAATTTGCAACAAATAAAATAAAAACAGGCTGTTCATATCGTGAATGAGTAATTAATATTTTCATTGAAACACAGAGGGAGGCAGCATTACCTGAAAAGCTGCTGAGACATTCAAGCCACAGAGAGAGCTGTACCCATTGGGCTCATTAAGCTTGTCAGGCATGAAAGGATGGAGGGTCTTAGTAAACACTCCAGCAACTGTGTCTGCTGCAGGTGAGACAATTTCACCAGCATCAGCTCTTTTGGGCATTTTTCTTCCCTTCACTGTTTAAAGGTAGAAAAATAATTAACAAGGCAAGTGTGATGGTTCCACAGGCAGCAGGGCAAAAGGTCTGCTGAAGGATATTAAATTATCACTGGGTGATAGAGATGTAGACAATCCTGAACAGAATCAATTCAGGGTTTGAAATGTAAGACAGGTTTGTTCCTCAGTCCCAGCTGCAAGCATTTTCCATGCTGAAAATATTTACAGTAAGGTCTTCACGACTGGCCCATAAAAAATGAATTGTCTTCAAAATTTACCAGTTAACTTTACAAAATTAGTAAAATTAGTTTTCTCCATGTATTCCATAAGGCAAAAAAAAGTACATAGCTAAGCCTTACTTAATTTCCTTTTTAGTAATGATTGAGTGCAATTTCCCCTTGTTTTGGAGGGGGAAAATGTATTTTTATTGATAACTGTAGTTCCCTGGGATTTGTGTGAATACATATACCTAAACTCTCCGCTTCTCCGCTTCCTGCCTATTTCATTCTAGCCTCCCCCAAAATTATCTCTGTTTAGATCACCCTGAAAATGGGTATATTTATGGTGAAGAAAAAATAGTTGCCCAATTCCTGCCTATAACATTTGGGAATCTACCACAGACGGTGTGGATGCAGCTTGGGACACTGTCATACCATGAATCCTACCTTCCATCCTTATATAATCTGTTTGCAAAGTGAGTTATATAATCTGTTTGCCAAGAGACCAAAAACTCTAACTGAAAGCAACATTTTTGTATTTCTTTTGAATATGGGTACTGATGTCAGCACAAATCACCAAGATGTCATGAAAAGTGTTCGTGAATCTAGAAATAAGCTGCTGGAACATTTGATTTTACAACGAAAGTTGTCCCACTGTGTGCCCTGTGACCTTTCTGAAGCCTGCTATCACTTGATAAAGGATTTTCAAGGTGTGAAGGAGGCATAAAAAAAAACAGAGACAGAATTAATGCTTTAAAAATCTTTATACTACTATAGACCTGTATATTGCTAGTAGTTCTAACTTTATTGGACTCCAGACCAATATTACTAGCAAGAATGAGGAGGAAGGAAACGATGTATGATGAGGGCAACAAATGTTATACAGTGTATGTAGCCAGACAAGTGCTCAATCAAAAAGACCCCAGATTCCTTGCAATCCTTAGTCTGGTCCTGTCTGAATCCACTAATTTTCAGTTGAGGTTTGATTACTTTTTGTGTTTGAAGTCTGTGTAGTCACTAATAGATTTGAGCCCTGTCCTTTATGGTTGCTCTTTACTGTCACGCAAGTCTCACCTTCAGCATGAGACCAACAGACAAAAAACTCTGTGCCTGGGAGGCTGGAAATTCCTCACTGGCCCATATTTTCACTCAATTAAAGTTGTGCAGTTTGGAGTTGATATTCTTCAGTAGTAGAGAGCACATACTGATTTATGCCACACAGCTATTCATGATCAGGGCAGAGAGTGCAAAATCAGCTGCAAATCATGAAAACAAAATTGATGCTATCTTTAAGCAGTGATTAGGGGTTTGGTTCAAGGTCTGTAGAGAACATACAAAATACTTCATCGTTTTGGATTTATCTGAATGCAAACATCTCCAAACAAACTTGTTTCATTTTTTAACTTTTTAATTATTATTATTTTGCAGTCCTCTGAGTTGCTTCTAACAAATGAGTGCTGTGCTCTGTTAGTCTAGAAGATAAACTTATTGTAAGCTTTTGTCTACTGAGCTTTTAATTAAAAGAAACTGAATTAAGGATTGAAACTCATCAGCTGTGACTTTGTTTTTTAAATAGCTTTACTGCTTTCACTATTAAAAAATTAGCAAACAGAACTGTATGTTATCATGATCCATGAATATTCCATTGTGGTGCATACTATTTTCCAGATGTCTCCTTGAGGATGGTATCTTATGTTTGGATAACAGCTATAACAATCAAGAATCAATCCTTATTAAAGCTTCCTATTATTCTTCTATTAAATTAGAATTCATATGATTTATAACCTTTTATACAAGAACCCTTCACTCATTTTTTTCAGGACTTGCTGCTTTGCAGACATTAGTGAACAAACAAACACTCTACTCATACGATTGAAACAGACTTTCCCTCTCCTCTGTTTTTTTGTTAATATAAACGATTCAAAGGATAATATCCTTTTATCTCACTTGCTGGATTAATAGTTTCATGTGTTACCTTCTTTTGAGGTCATATTCAGCACTGGGTGTATCCCATCAATGTTCATTCACAGGGTAGCAAACTTTTTCCATTTTGCTTTCCTAAGCCAGACTTAATTCAAATCCTTTGAGACACTGCCTGGTTGTTTCTTCTGCACTGGAGTTTACTCACACAGAAAACTGAATGGTAGAGAATGTCAGCTAGACAAAATGATCATCTAGTTAAGCTCTCTGCCTTCAGCTTGAATCAGCTCCTTCAGTGTCGTCATTCCCACACGGTTATTCAACAATCAATCTTAAAAGCCCTCACTCAGGGGGACTCCATCACATTCCTAGGCTGTCTCTCATGGTACTTAAATACCTATTCAAATACTTGGCTGAATTGCTGGCATAGTCACCTTTCTTAAGACCAAAATTTTTTGCCTTTCAAGTGACAACTTTAATCATTAATTATATTTGGATTATATTTTGCTATCATTATTTGTATTTGGATTATATTTCATTAACAGATTATCTACAAGCAGAAAAGCAAATGGAATAAATTGCCAGATAAAATTGTCAGCAGATTAAATCCTTAAATAGGTGAGAGCTAAATGTGGTCAGGATCTGGCATGATCTGGCAAGCTATAAATAAATGAAAAACACAATTAGAATTTCATTCAATAAGTTAGCTGCCACAACTTAATAAACCTGAAGGTAAAACAACAAAAGTAAATGTCTTCCCTCTGCCACTATAAATTAACAAAATGAAATTCCCTTAGAGGGACACATAGGTAAAGGATATGAGAAGTTCCTGTATTTTCTCTAAAGTCTTATTATATGTTAAATAATTTTGTACAATGTAACACTTCCTGATAATTTATTATGACAACAAATCATGATGATGTCTGTAGCAGATCATAAGTAGGAAAATTAATTTTCTATTGCAAATAGAATTTTCTGCTGAATTATGACAAAGGAAAAATTGCTGCAATGTAATGAGATGCCTGAATGTCTAAATGATAACTGAGCATATGTTTCTTCCTTAAATGACTCCATTTAGGCTATAGTATTTCATGTTTGTGGTCAGCATTACACCTCAGATAAAGAAGACTCATTTCATTGGAAGTTTACCAGTTTATCTTTCCAGCTGGCTCATTTGATGCATTGTTTTACATTGTTCTTTATTCTTGCAATCAGTTATTAATATTGAGCTTAACCTTTAGTAGAAAGAAAAAAATAACATAAAAAGCCATAGCCAAGGCTGAGCAGTCAATGTTTCTCAAGTTGTATCAGTCTGAAGAACCCATTCAGCTGAATCCTTTGACAGAATCCTAATTATAACCACGGAGACCTGCACTCTTTCATTCATATGAATCAGCACTGATGAGTCTGGTCATGGAATCTGTGAGGTCACTGAGCTGTAGGCATGTCCTCAAATAGCTCCTGAATCATGGTCAAAAGGCACCACAAGGCAGTGCTAAATAAAGCCACTGATCTTCAAAAGGCTAATGGCATTACTAAACAAAGGTGATGTTGTTAACAAAAACAATATTGTCAGACAAAAAAACCCAACAAAAAACATTTTGACCAAAAACATTATTTCCTGAGCTCAGTTAATTACAAAGATCCTCAAGGCAGAAGTTTGAGGCTCACTGCCTTAAGGAGTAAAAATTGAAAGTATTAACCAAATTTCAGGAGACAGTCATTATTTGGAGGAAAGCATTTGGGAGAAAAGAGAGGCAAAAGGATAGAGGAGTTTTCATTTCACATGTGACGCATGACCAGATGAAAACAGGCTATGACACTGTAAAAAGTCCTATTTCCTGCTCAAAATAGGGTGAATTCTTACGAATGAGAAGGCAAAGGCGTGTGGGAGAGTTTCACATATTCATAGTTTCTGCATCAATAGTTCTTGATTCATTACTAGTTATTAATTCCTCTGCTTTTGCTCACTGAAAATTTGGAAATTCTTGAGAAAGAGAAGATGGAGACAATTTTTTTCCCATTAATGTATTTTGTCCTTGGAAAGGGAGCCATGCCCTAGTCCAGAGCAATTTCTTCCTTCATTTAAACAGTCTTTTGTTACTGATCTTATTTTCTGCCCAGAAGCTACAAACAGCAGAAATCACTTTATGGGTGGGAAGATATCTTTTTTTGAGACTAACCTTTGGAGATGATCTTTTTGAATGGTCTAGCTGATGGCAGCAGACCTGTTGTGTGGATAATCCCTCCTCATGGGATCAAGTCTTTGTCAGGACAGGATTTTTCTCTAGATTCTGGTGCATGACAACTTCTCTCACCCAGGGGAGGAAGAGCTTCCCATTTGCTGTTACAGGAAAGACAGACACAGATCAGAACTTCCATTCTCAACATACAGGACCATACAGGATCATCTTTGAATATGAACAACGCTAGGGCCAAAAACATTATTATTATCAAGAAGCTGAAGTAAAGGCCAAATCAAAAAGTCAAATCCCTTTAGAAATTAAGAAATTAAGAATTCTTTTCATTTCTTCAGACACAGAGATCATAGCAGAGTTTTTATCAAGCTTGAATGCTGCCTGCCACAAAAAGGTTCAGATACAGAGATATATTAAACTTATTGACATAGCCTGTAACAACCAAGTAATTGTCTATTATCCTTGTTCTGTGATAATTTCACCCAGCAATCATATCTGTGTGTGACACAATGTGCTTTTCCTCCCACAGAGCTACTAAGTGCTTTCTTAACCACTGCACATGTGAGTGATAACTCACACACCCTTAAAGTACATTTTGGCTGTAGTGTGGAAATTACGCTTTCACAAATGCAATCAGACTTCAGGACCAATATAGAAAAACTTTTAAACAGAAGTTTTATGGAGAGTTTTGGTTAAGTGAAACATAATTAGTCATGTTTATATAATTAGACCCTGACTAGGGCATGGCAGCTGGCAGTCTCCTGCTCCCAAAAGGTTTTGTGGGATCTTTTATGGTTATGATTAAATGGTTAAAATTAGAAGAGATCTTTCAGCCTGCATGTACTGTTGTGGTTTAACCTCAGCTGGCAACTCACTCACCAGCTGCTCACTCACTCCCCCAGTTGGATGGAGAAGAGAATCAGAAGGATAAAAGTGAGAAAATTTGTGGGCTGAGATGTAAACAATTTAATAGGTAAAGCAAAAGCCACACATGCCAGCAAATCCAAACAAGGAATTCTTTCAGCATTTCCCATGTGCTGTTCAGCAGTGTTCAGCCACTCCCAGGAAAGCAGGGTTCTACCACCCACAACACTGACTTGGAAGGCAAATATTATCACTCCAAATGTCCCCCTCCTTCCTCCTTCTCCTCAGATTTTTATGCTGACCATGACACCATGTGGTGTGGGATGTCCCTTGGGTTGGTTGGGGTCAGCTGCCCTGTCTGTGTCCCCTCCCAGCTCTGTTTGCAGCCCCAGCCTCCTCACCAGTGGGGTGAGGAACAGAGAAGGCCTTGACACTGTGTAAGCCTTGCTTAACAATGAAAACATCCTTGAATTCAAAACTGTTTCCAGCACAAATCCAAAATATCACTCCATACCAGCCACTAAGGAAAAAAAATTAACTCTGCCCCAGCCCGAATCAGCACATGCATGAACATAGACAGCTGCATTTGAGAAAGACTTTCAATCAACCATTTAAGGGGACAGAAAGAACAGCTCCTGGAACTAGAACAATGCATGAATCCATGCTGAAGTAATGCATAATTTATTTACCATTTTATGTTGGGGTCAAATAACCATCCTAACAACATCCAAGGGTATTAGGCTAGAATTTGCCCTTCCAATAACAAGTCTTGAAGCAAAGGGGCATGCAGCCTTCTTGGCTTGCAGTTCTTTCTGGAGGTAAAATCAGGGGTTATCACCTGCATTATTTCTCTTCTAAGAACCATGCAATCACATAATATTGACACTCTTTTATAAATAACATTTTTTCCCTAAGTTTTGGTATACCTCCAGCATGAGGAGACCTGCTTGGTGAAGTACTTGCTTGACAAGCTAAGCCCAAGGAATTAAAATAGTTGTGCTCTGCTGAAAAGGACAATATGAAAATGTGTTTATCATCAGTGCTGCTCTGTGCAACAGTACATCCCTCAGAAATCCCAGTCTCAGTTCACATTAGTTCCATAGTGCCCCTAATTCATCTGTAGCTTACAGGTAATATTTACTGCTGGTCACAGAATTAATTGACTGGATGCTGATCTTAGATTTGGTTCACCAGAACTCATAAGGGCTGACCTGTCAGAGCAGACACCGTGCAGGCAGAAATTGAAGCACTACACTGAAAGTACAACAGTTAAACTTTGAAGAAAATTGGTGACTTTCTTATATACATCTTTCATACATTCGTTTGCGGGGTTTGTTTTTCTGTTGTTTGGGGGTTTTTTGGTTTTGGGGTTTTTTATTGTCGTTGTTGTTGTTGGAGTTTTTTTGTGGTTGTTGTTGTTGTTGTTGAGTTTTTTTGTTGTTTCATATGCACCTGCCATTTTTTGTCTAATATATCAGTGGTTAAAACCATAATATTTGGTAACAACCACATCATAAGGAAAGCACTCTTGAAGGCAACAATTAGGTGACAGAGATCTCAAAGGAATTATTTCAAAGAAGATGAATTTTGCTTATTTTTGAGGAAGGTATGGTCTCAAGAAGTCTAACTGCACATTTATTTAATATTGAAAAGGCCAGAGGTCAATATTTAAAGGAATAATGGGAATTAATTTTCTATTCAAAGAGGTGCCAAATGGTAAAACTGAAATGGTTGTATGCAAATGAAGATGCATATATTTATGTCACAAACAACTTCTGCCATGGTATTACAGATCATTCCACCGCAAGTTTGTTGCAATAAAGAGATTTTGACCTGATTAGTCATCTGGAAAATACTAGAAAATTCAATGCAAAAATTCATGCTGTGATTCAAATGTAGTTTTAAAAGTGAATTGATATGATAAAGGAATAATATTCTATATGTAATATGTTCTCTCTTTATGGAATAAGTTATACAATTATTTCTGTTATAATATTTGATCAGTCTGAACACCTAGTGTAAATAAAGTATATGCAAAGAGAGAAAATGTATGTGCCTTTATTCAGCATATCCTGTCATATCTACAAAATTTATCAGTCATATTGCCCCATTCCTTTAACTGTGGTAGGGGATTTCCAAACACTGAGCTGAAGTGAGTCTTAAGAACAAGGGCACCATCATATTACATATTCCCTCCTGTGAAGGAAGGGAAAGGGATATAATACAGAGTATTAACCAAGAACCAGAATACAGTTGATTATTCATCCTTTTAAACATATTGTACACCATTGTTAGAGTTGATGGACATTGATATCTCCCCTGCTTGTGTTTAGACCTAGGGGGCAGGAGCAGACCAAGAATGTTATCCCAAGGACCTAGAGAGCCCAGACTTGAGGGGTGATCATTACAGCATCCTGAAAACATCTAAGGAAAGAACTGAGAATAAGAAACTTTTTTTTTTTCTTCTGAGTGTTGTTGTTGTCTCCAACACTTTATCATCTTTCTTTTAAACTCTGCTTCATTTTATCATTTTAGTAAAATAAGTTTGTTGTATTGAAGAGGGCCTACACTCAATTTTTCTTGTCCTCTTTATATGTGCTTGATTGTAACTGTCTCATTTTCAGTCCTATTGAATGTTAATAAGAAGAGAATCTCAAACCTTGTCACCTCCACAAAGCAGAGCTTTAAATCTGAAATGTTGTTTTGCAGCTCAGATTTCTATTAATTGTACAATACATTGTATGCTGCCATATCCTTATTGTTGGATAAATTTAATGGGCCTGAAAGTCAGCATAGCTATTCACAGCACACCTGGCTAGTAGCATAAAAGTACATAAAAATACATTATGTAATGGATACACAGCATGGAATAAATGACAACAAAAAGCCAGGAAAAGTCAATTAAATTTATTTTTTAAAATCTAGTTTTCAAGGAAATTCTGTTCCCATTTTGTTTCTAAATATAAGTCCTTCCACTCACCAGTAGCCTTTTCATAATTCTTATTCCACTCTGTCCATATAATGGCTGGTGGCCTTGCCTCAGTTCAAAGGCCTTTCCCCAGCTGGAAACATTTTCTAAAATGGGAAGAAAAAGTTGTTTGATTTTCAGCAGAAAGGGAGGGAGGTGGAGGAAGGTGAAGGAAGAAAGGAAGAAAGAAAGAGAAAAAATCTTAATATTTTACCCATACGGAAATAATCTTGTAATTCTAAAAAACCAGTATTTTTAACATGCTCTCTCTGCCTTAGAAGCACTGCAAGTAGTAGCTTGCCTTGAATCATAAATGTTGGGCTAGAAGCCAAAGAACCAGCTCAAAAAACAGAAGGTCTGTGAATGCTCAAAGAAAAATCCCAGGCTTTTACTGAAGTGATAAAACACCATCTCTTTTCTTTTCCACCACCTCTGTGGAAATTCCTTTTCTGTTCCACCCTCTTCCAATTGAGCCTGGCTATTCTTCTCAACCACTGAACTCCAATAAAGTTTGTCTGTCTTTCTCTCCCTCCCCTCCTTAGTGTGTGATCTCAGCCACCTTTGTGTCTCCCATTATCAGCCCCAGCAGCACTCTGCTGTGCTTTGACTGGCAGCACAATCAGAGTTTGTTCTCTCTGGGATGCACAATGTGCTCGGGGAGTGGACCCCCCTTGCATGAGGAATTAGACTTCAGCAACATCAAAGGGGTGCAGGAATAGCTGGCAGAACCCATGGGCCCCATGATGGGCATCTACAATAACTGCTCACCACCCAGTTGCCTTTCAAGGTTTGTGGAAAAGCAAGGAGGGATAATGAGAGTTTGCTGAAGACCCAGACAAAAGAAGGAAGAAAACGGCGTTTGCTGCCGCTGAAAGGAAGCATCAGGGCACTAGGGGAACTGAGAATGAGGTAGAGTTTGCAAGGCAGAAGTTTAAAAATGCTCCAGATTACAGGGAAGCCTTAACAACAAAGCTCAGAGCAGACATGGTCACTGTGAGATGCTTTGACTGAAACTCTTTCTGCATTTTGGCACATCTCACTTGAGGCTAACTCAGGTGTGTAGGAGGGTCTCCATCTTTAAGACATGCCATATCTTTCTGATTACAAATTCTCAGTACACACCCCAATGTTAAGGAGAGAGTGAAGCCTCTCTGATAGAGAGGTTAAGGTTTGAAAACCTATGGAGATTGTCTTACAGAGAGTCTATTGATTTGGTCTACCTGTTTCAGACCAAATTTGAGAATTGTGCTTGCTCTGATAAGTCACTCTTCCCTCATTCCTAACATGCTTGATTGCAATGATCTCTCTTGTCCTTCTCAGAAGTGGTCCTGTGTCTTTTGGGCTTGTTTCTAAGGCTGGGCAATAGGGACAAGATGCCAGGTGCAAGAGGGAAGAAAATCAGGAGCAGAAGAGACAGAGTTGGTGTTTGTTGATGGCGACTGCCCACAGCCCACAGTTTTTAATGATGTTCTGAACATGTAGGCACAGACAGGCCTCAGCAGAACTCTCCAGATGGGGCTGGACAGCTTCTGGATCAACTGAAGCTGTGCATTTGTAGCATAAACAGGGTGCACAGTACGTACTGTAAACACAGGTGGCAGATTTAGGTCAGTGTCTCACTATCAGTGTAAACACAGCCAATTCATAAGCCTGGAGCTCTGCCTTAAAAGTGAGGATAAAAGAGGCCTAAGTTTCCCACTTCCAGACTTTCCCTTGATGTGTGTTGCAGGGGTGACACAGCTGCTTTAATAACAGCTCCTGCATCACCATAAAATTCTAACTCAGCACTTTAAGGAGAGTAAAAATTGGATTAGGGTTATTCTGACACATAGTGCTGGGAGTTTTAGTTGTGAGAGCACTGACACAGGTGAGGTAGAAACCTTTCAGAATGGGTGGAAATAAACCCGGTAGGGACTGAATTGATCAAACTATTTGTGTGAGTTCTTGTGAGTAGGAAAATTGTAGCTGGAACAGGTTTGCACATGTCTGTGAACCAAATGAAGAAGCAAAATATAAAGCTTCCCAGAACCTTCAAAGAAATTTTTTAAAAAAACCCCTTGTAATGAAAACAAACAAACAAAATAAAACAAGCAGCAAGAAAACACTCAACTTAAAAACCCCAGCATTTTTAGAAACCTAGAATTCCTATGCAGGAGAAACCAAACAAAAGGTGAAAGGACTGCCATTATGCAGCTTGAGGAAAAAGTGAAATTTTATGTTATTTTTATTAAGGTGATTTCACCCCACCCAGTAGTTAGGGGGTATTATAATATGCAGCTGAGAGAATTTTGTTAAGACACTCATTGGGAATAAACAGGGATACTTCTTTCTCTTACAAGAAAAAAAAGAAAAAAAAAGTATTCTGCTTCACTCGCCCTCCACTTAGGGAAGAAGAAACTCTTAACAAACATTTAATAATGTTAATTTAGCATAATCATTCTCTCCAAATTAGGTAATGCTTGAGGAGATTTTCTCATAAATACCTCAAGATGCCTCCAACCTCAGAGTTTGAAAGGCTTATATGGAAAAAAATATATATTTACCTTATTTAATCTTGTAATTTTGACTGGAAACGTCAAGATCTTTTCAGAAGATATTTTTACCCAACTAGTCATGATGGACAATCTTCATAATCGTGGTTACTCCCAGAGAAAAATTCATATAATGACTGTTTTAGGAATAGTTTAATTTTAGGACAAGATGACCCAAGATGAGTCAGCATCTCACCTCCATCTAAAGAAGGAGGCCTCAAATAACTAAACTTGCAGCTGCATCTACATGACAGACATTATCCTGAACAAACAGATGCAACACAGAAAGTCTGTGGATTATGGATTAGGTGAAATCCCTGGCCTTGTTTCACATCCAACCATTGTGAGCTGACAAATCTGGGATTTTTTGGTCTGCATGGACAAAAAATGTTTGGGTTAAAGGAGAAGGCATCTAGATCAGAGCTGGACCCTTCAGTCCATCCATGCACCACCCTTTACTCAGGGCTTGAACAGGCCACAGCAATGCCATCTACAGGCATTCCCTAATATCCACATCATGGATGTGCTCTGTTAGATCCACACAGATGAGCAATTAGGTCAAAATACATTTTTCCCTTGCTTCTGCATGATAATGTTCAAGTTTCATGGTGGTAATAACCAATAATTTTCAGTGCCCTTGTTTTCTGGGTAACAAATTCAAGAAAAGAGAGAATGGCAAAGGTGCCAGGGTAGATCTTGCTAAAGCATTTATAAACACAGATCATTTTATGGTCCACATCACTTTTTTTTTGTACAACATCTCATATTCTTCAGTGTCAGACTGGCCAAAGAATTCACAACAAAATACAAAGGAAGAGACCAGATTTTCAAAAGAAATCCATGAACTACATAGACAGCATTTTAGGGGGGATAGCCATAATTTACCATTATCTCAGGAGGCAGAGTCATCCTTCTGAAAAATTATTGTGGATGCTGTAAAACTTGAAACTTGGCCAAAAGTAGTGAGGTTGATGACTTTTGTTTCACATGAAAGAATTTAGTGACATTAAGCAAGATGACTCATGGACTCAGAAGAAAGAATATCACCTCCTGAAACACCTACACAACTAAGATTGTCCTTGGAGGTCTTCCCATCCAGGCAGTGATCCCAAATAACCCTGCTCCTTTTATGCAACGTGGCATCCAGGGCTCAGGATGATAGACTGCAGGCCATATGCTAGATCTTTGAGTTTGCTAAAAATAGGACATCTTTCTATCCTGCTGGGGACAAGTCTGTATAAATGTGACCAGAAATCTGGCACAAATCCATAAGGCTGAGATGAACAACTGAGGTCCTTCCTTCAGGCTTGTCAGGCAGAAGCCTAATCACAATCCTCTAGGGACAGGAAGGGGGTTGGAGCGGCTAGCTAAGTCTATTTTTTTTCAAATGTGCCCCTTTACTCTTTGATTGCTGTTTCTTTTTAGAGTAATATACACATTACAGCTATTATTTTCTCTACACCCTCCTTCCCTTTCTCCCTTGGACACTGTCAGCATCAGATACTGAGCCTAAAAGATTTCAAAAGGTTAGAAAATGCTGGCAGAGTACCTGTGCATAGAGCTGCTTCCTCTTCCCTTTGCATTAGCACCTACCTCATGTTTAATAATAGCATAGAGCTGCATCTGAAATTCACTTGGAAGATATCTGAAAAACACCAATTATTTTTGAGGGACATAATTTTCCCTTTGCTGACACTCCCTAAAAGACCCATTCTGCTGAGATTCCTGGAGGATCCTCAGACAAGTGCTGCCATGCTATGCTCTGTTTCCTGAGCACTGTTATCACCAGTCTGTATGCTATCTGGCCAGATTCCTACACAGCTGATGTCCCTGTCTTTGTACTTTTGGACATGCCATGGAAAAGCTGTGGATGGATCACAGCTCTTGACATTACTCCCTGCTCATGCAAGCAAGGCCAATTTCATCAGGCGCTCCCTCCCAGGAACAAGAAGTAGTGCTGCTGCATGGGAAGCAAACTGTCCATCAACATTTTAATGACCAAGGGAGTGACTCACTTTTCTGGGTTTGAGATGCTCCTCTTTCCACACGGGATCAGGAGATCCTTGTCCTGCTCTCCATCCAGATTTCCACTGGCATGATTGGATGGCAGCTACACAAAGAGCTCATTAGCATCCAGCACAGAGAGGGGGTACCAACCTTTTCAGAGGAGGGAGAAGGAATGGGCAGGAGCACCAAACTGAATCAGCTACTATGAGGAGAAGAATTTGCAACAGTGACTGATCTTCTTCAGGATGCAGCTACCACACCCACCACCACCTCAGTGTTCACTTGCCCTTCCTGGGGCTGTCCAGCCTAGAAAAGAGAAGGCTCCAGGAGGCTGTGTAGCATTTTCCAGTACCTAAATGGACTCCATGAGGACTGGACTTTTCACAAGTGCATGGAATGGATAGGACAAGGAAAAAGGGTTTTAATGTGAAGGAGAGTAGGTTTAGAGTAGATACGAGGAAAAAATTCTTTACTGTGAGGGTGGTGAGACGCTGGAACAGGTTGCTCAGAGAAGCTCTTGCTGCCTTATCCCTGGCAATGTTCAAGGCCAGGTTGGACGTGGCTCTGAGAAACCTCATCTAATGGAAGGCAGGGGGCTAGACCTGGGTGATCTTTAATGTTCCTTCCAACAAAAGCCAGTGTATGATTCTATGATTCTCTAAGACTCCTCACCACCTTGGTTGTGCCAAATGTCACATCAATGCTTTGTGCTGCTATGATTGAACCTAGGCCATAGCAAGGAGAAAGAGAAGGTAGGAGTGATTTTTTTTTGTAACCTTTCATTTTTTTTCCTCTGAAATAACTTTGATAATAACTCATGACTGCTGCAGAAATAGACCTTTGTTTTCCATCTTGAAAAAAGACCTAACCTAAAAGCCCCTGCAGATACACAAGATTAATTTTCACTACTTTGTTTCATACTATTTATAAGCAGCTCTTGCTGAGTTTTAGATTTTGTGGCTCAGGCTGCTGGCTGTAAATGCTTTCTGTCCACTCCTGAAGCCTGATTGATGAGAGCTCCTAGCCAAATAGCAGCCTGTATCAGCAGGCCCAGGCTTGCAGGCTGGAACACAGCTCGCAACACTTGTTTTGAATTCTTGTCTCTGTACAGGAGCACACTTCAGAAAAGGCCTCAGTGCATAAGCAGAGACAGCATGAAACCTTCAGCTCGGTTCACTGTGCCCATGTTTTGCAGTCCTCAGGCAGAGAGTAGATGAGATCAGGCAATGAGCACTGAGGACAGAGGCATTGTCTAGGAGAGATAGTCAAGCTGAAATCCAGTGGAGATGCAGGAGAGAGGCAGAATTCAGGAACATGGTCCATACACAAAGTTTGTAATGGTCTTTCTGCTCAAGGCATGATGCTCACACATCAGCTTGTGCACTGGAAGAGGTGAGAGTCAACTGAGTGAGTTGTGCTCTGGGGTGTGAAACTTGAACATTCCTAATATGGCTGCAAGTATGATAAGAGCTGGGATGATATTTCCCCCAGTCCTGCACAGAATAGTTGATGCTGTAAGCAAGCATTCCAGATTAAAAGAAAAGGTAGTTCAGTTAAAAATCTATATGTTCTCTCTTTCTGTCTCTACCCCCAACCTGGCTTGAATCTCAGAAATTAATAAACTGAACAGGAGTTCCCAGTAGTAACTGGAAATACAAGGTGTTTTGGAAAGAGGTGTTAATTTGTACCCAGCATAAAGAAATCTGTCAATACATTGAGTGGCCTTGAGTTAAAATTTTTATACCACAGTCTAATTTATTTCCTCAGAAACAGGCCACTAAACCTGGAAAGAATGTCAATAGGAGGCAACAAAATATACTGAACTACAGTTTCAGCCTGAAGGAGTGGTAAAGAGCTGCTATGCAAAAAGCACCTGGCTCAAATGTCACTCTTGTCCTCCTTTAGCATCTAGCTCTGACTTATCCAGATGCTTAAAATGTCCCTTCTTCATTGTCATAATCATCACAGTGTCTGAGCACTCCCAAGTGCCTTATTCTAGGGCACTTTTCCCCACTTTATAGGTGGGAACAGAGACGTAAGACTCACTCGAGATTCCAGGGACCAAGGCTGGACTGCCCAAATGTTCACTGCATACTGGAATAAAGCAGCTCTTCCCTGAAGTGGGTACTTAAGACGTCTCCAAGGACTCCAGTATGCAATTGTAATGGAGCATTAGTTACAGCTTAACTCTAATAGAAAACGGTTTTAAAGATTCACTGGATTATTTCTTAATATTGCCTTACCTCAATGGCCCTGATCTTCAGTGATATTTATAAAACTTATTCCCACTGGTTTCAGTGGGAGGCATTTATCTAAATAAAGCCAAACTGCTGAGTTCTTGAACAGTGTCCCATGCCCGTGTCTCATGTCCTGCTAGCAAGATGGACATGTTTGTTTCTAATAGCACTCAGGACAAAGATGTTATGGTTAATCAAAAATCAACCTTTATTTTCAGACTGCTTTTTGGAGTTTTTCCTCTGTGCACTGCAGTGCATTTCCTCTTCTGTGAGAGCATAAATCAGTTTCAGACCCAGCAGGCAGCATCTTCACTTAAGTGGTAGCAGTAACAGAAGGGAGAAGGCAAAAGGAAGGCCAAGTGGTTCAGCTCTAAATAGCATCATCCAAGCCAGCAGAAACAGCAGGTTTTAGCATGTCACGTGCCTCACAAAGTACTTTGTTTGGTTTCAGAGCACAAAGTCTGTTTTTGTGCCAGTAAAGCAAGGCCCAGCACTTCTGATGACAGACTGTTCTCAGGGATGCAATGCAGTGTCTGTCACCTTTCCTGTGTACCCACATTTTTGAGGAGGACTGTGCATCTGTTCCTCACCTTGCAGGAATTGCTCAGACAGGATCAAGGCTATGATGTCTTTTGGAATGGGCATTCCCTACATATGTCCCAGGAAAGCACTGTATCAGTCTAGCAAGCAGGCTTGAACTGTGTGCCTCTTATGTTAGCCACATTCAATCTATGTTAAAGCATTATTTAATAATGCATGTGTTAAAGCAAAAATCCAAACCAAAAATGCCAAGTGTTGCTAGCACTACCTGGGTTTATAGTTGTGTTAGATATTCAGGTATTTATTACAAAGAAGCTTATGTGTTTCCCTCCCTCCATCCACCCGTGGAGAACTGGGGCAGTCCTAGTGCATGTTTGCAAAGCCAGTTGAAATGTTATTATCAATTATGGCAATTATTCCTAAGTTCCTCTTACAGCAACATATTGATGCTGAAGCTCATGGGGGAAAGCACTTCTGCTGCTTGAGGAACCAGAGGACAGGTGGGAACTGCTACATTTCCACAGATGCCTCTAAGAATGCTGATGCACAGCTGCTTTAGTTACAATCCTTTTAAAAACTTGATGATGATACACAGAAGGAAATCAAACCATCATGTACTATTAGCAGACAATGAAAAAAGGCTTGATAGGAGCTTGGGGAGACCTTATGACCTGGATATACACACTGCCCACAGGTCATCTTCTTATTGGGCAAGACTCGGGTATGAACCAGACTTTTCTTCCTTACTGCTTGTTTGCCATGACCTGATTCCAATGCACAGTTGCTGTCCAACAAATCCTCAATCTGAGTACCCCTCGGAGCCCAGAGCTTTGTGTGTGCTGGGTGATGCCTGCTTAGACCCAAGACACAGTCCACGAGTTTAGGATCTATTCATCAGCCACTTTTATTTCCAGTAAGATGGGACAGTCTGGGGCAGAAGGGATGAGGTATCTAGGGAGGATCTAATTCCTGCTCTAATGCCTCTGCATGAGGATCTTTAGTCTTTGTACTGGAGTGAGTGAAACCATCTTACATAGGCACATGGCTCTGATGCCAGACAAGCTTTGCAAGAGGCACAGACATTGTTTGCACTGAGAAGGCTGAAGACACCAGGTACTGCTGACACCAGGTGAGGCAAGCCAGACAAAGTGACACTCCCCTGTCACCAGAAAACAGAGCTGCTCTGCACTGATGACATGCAGGAGCTGGAAGTCTCAGAAGAGGAGTATAAANAGGAAGGAAGGAAGGAAGGAATGTTCTTACAGTGACTCTCCCCTCATCCCTCTGCCACCCTCATTTACTCACAGAAAGATAGGATTATGGGATTTCAGTGGCAGGGAGTGGGTAACAGCTTTTGGTCTTGCCCAGGTAAGGAGCATTCAGACTTGAAAAAAGGCATGAGATAGACTTCTTCCAGTGGTTTAATCAGCCAGTGGGAACAAACTGTCCACCAAGAGTAGTAGAAAACCAAAGGGGAAAAAATGCCTTCAAAACAATAATAAATATGATCAGGTGAAATTCTGTGACAAAACTGCAAATAGCTGCAGATGCAAATACTGTGGGAACAAGTTTAGCTTCTTTTCATACTTCTACTGGTCACTCACAGTTGTGGCATTTTTAATAAACTACTTCTCTCTTCTCTATTGTTAAAACTTCCTTTGTTTTATGTACTCAGAAAAGAGATCTTAAAGTTGTTGAGGACAGACTTTTTTTAAAATGTCAGTTCAATGCCCTGCAGCAGTCAAAGAGGCAAATGAAGCATTTAGAATTATTAGGAAAGACACAGGGAGAGTGTTCTTTCCTTGGGTCCCTGGATAAATTCACAGTGTGACATTTCCTGGATATGGCATGCAGTCCTGCACATCTTCAGATAGCAAAGATACAAAGAAGGGCAGCAGGGATGATTTTGGGGTTTAAATGTGGTAAAAGAAATAAGGGGTAGAAAGGGAATGGTAGAAAACCATGAATGGTTTGGGAAAGGTTCAGTCTTTGTTGTGTGGTGAAAGTATCTGACAACAAATTTTAACTGATGTTAGCATGATTCAAATCTCAACTGAAGAACATAGCTGTTCCAGTGATTTATAGAGGTCAAAATCTTGAAGGCATTTGGAGGGGAGAAGGGAAAGATCAGCAGCTGGTCAAGAGGCAATATCCATCCCTGGAAGGCTTCCAAACTGGTGAGGTATCACATGTGTAAACTTTTCCTTACGCTCCTCTTAAATATATCTTATTGTCCCCTTTCTGGTACATGCTAACAAAATATCTTCGTAATTTCTCTTATACACCAACAGAGACAAAAGCTGGACCTCTTTAAAATTTTCTTCTGGCCCCTTTCTTTGCCCAGCTTTCCAGGAAATGATGTGTGTGTTGGACGGGGTGTCCATCTGAGCAGAGCCAGAATGGAACCTGGCAGGCAGGTTCCTACAGCTCCACCCTGGGGGTGGTTCTTGAGGACTCAGGATGTAATCATGAAACCTGCTGGCATCCCAGCAGAAAGGTTGATGTGTTCTGCTCTACTGACAGGGTTTCTGCAGCTGATGGCCCCTATGCCCTCTTCAGCTCCCTACTGCTTCCACATCTGCTGCTGGGAGAGGCACAGTCCCATGCAAAACAGAAATGATGCTTCACTTATTAACCAGAAACAGAGTGTGAAGGAAGTACTACATAGGTGAAGTACTACATAGGTCAAGTACACAGTTTAAAGCTCCACATTGTAGCAACAGAGATCTGCAGAGACTCTGCCTGCAATGCTCTATGCCCTCCATATATTAAAACCAAAGAAAAAATAACTTTGCCTAAAAAATCTACCTTACTTTTTACATTGTTTGTACCACCTGGAAACATCATGTACAAAAGATATGTTCTCTGGATATTAGGAGAGACATTTCAGGCCTCTGAGACAGCAAGACCTCCCCACCTGGTTCATGTTTATGGTATTCCATCCAGCAGTGAGCAGACACCTAATGACAGAATCACAGAATTTTTAGGGTTGGAAGGGACCTCTGGAGATCAACCAGTCCAACCCCTCTACCATGGCAGGGTCACTAAGGGCAGGTGACATAGGAATGCAACCAGGAGGGTGTGGAATGACTCCAAAGAGGGAGACTCCCTGAATTCTCTGGGCAGCCAGTTCCAGAGCTCTGCCACCCTCAGTGTGAAGAAGATCCTCCTCATGCAGAGGTGAAACTTCTTGTGTTTTAGTTTATGGCCATTGCCCCTTGTCCTGTTGCGGGCACCACTGGAAAGAGTCTGCCACCATGCTCTTGGCACCTGATTTTGAGAAGTTTATGTGCATTAATGAAGTCCCCTCTCAGTCTTCTCTTCTCTAAACTAAACAGGCCAAGCTCCCGCAGTCTCTCTGCATAAGAGATGAAGAACACTCTCTTTGTTAGTTAATACCCACTGTGCACTTTCCTGCCTGGGGTAGTCAGTGTTAGTGATGCTCAGTGTTGAATAGCTTTGATACAGACAAGGGCGATGTGATTTTTGCATAGGATTTGTTATTATCCACCCCAAAGGCAGATTCCTCAAGTACTGCCAGTTGGCAGGACAGTGAACTTCCCTTATATTTAGCTGCAAGGATGTTTTTCTGGGCTACATGAGAATTTGCATACAAAAATCAGCAGTTGGGAGAGGGGGGAGGTTGGGGCAGTGGTGGTGGTTCTCTCTTAAGGAAAATTATGATGCTAATTACAGGTATCAGAAATATACTTACATCTTATGGTTTATTGCCACAGAAAGAGAGCAAATGAAGGGGATGGGGGGAGATAAATTTGTCCTAGCATTTATTTAGACATCTTTCACTGATTTACAGTCCAACTTCGGACAAACAATTGACTGTGCCATAAACATGAAAGCAGTTTTGGGACACCTGAACCAGCTGGCTCATTTTTTCACACCTTTTTCTTCTCCCTTCTCCTGTAAGACTGTAATATTTTTCAGGATTTTATTTTGTTTTCTTTGCTTTGTACAGCAGATAAGAGAGTTTGGGCAATGACTAAGCAGTAAAGAGAATTTTGGCTGAAATCAAACCTCTTCCAGATATGTACAAACATCTGCATTCCCAGCAGTTTGCATCTGCTCCTTGCAATTGTGGGTTGCAATAGCTCCTTGCTCTTGTGAGTTTTATCCATATTCACCTTACCAGTTGCTTCGGACAACTTACTGACAAAGAATATTCCTGCATACCCCATTTAATATCTGCTTCATCATCTGCTCCCAGAGTATTTGGAAGCACCTGTGACACTGGTGATACAAAAGCAATAAAATGTAAATTGATATTTGTGCAAAATATTTATGCTGTTCAAAGTGATATAGATACTTTATCCAGAAACCTTAATGATGAAAGATTAAGGTTCATAATTACAGGATTTTGATTTAGGGAGCCTTTAAGTTCTCCATCAATGTCGCACAACAATCAGTGATTCATATTGGTCTTTAGATTTCTTTCACAGTGTCATAGAAAAAGGTTGTAAGAAAGGGGTTACTTTAAGTAAATGGTTGATTAATGAAACATCTCTTATGTCACTACATCTGCCCAAGCAAGAGGTATATTGAGGGCTTGATGTAAATAATGTAATTCTGGGGACAGAATGTCTGCTACAGATATTTTTAGAAACAATTCAAAACTTTAAATTATTAGTTGCTTAAAAAAATGTTACCTGATCCTGACAGAGGATCAATTTCTAGAGAGTGTATTTTAATGCAAAGCTAAAATCCAAGTATTAGACATAAAACCATATATGAAATGCAAATGTTTGTAATTATTTCTAATATTGACAATATTACTTTTCTGAAATAATAATATTATCCAGCTATCAGTGAAGAGAAATCATTTTGAGGTCTTTTCTCTCATACAAAAGCTTTCCAATTATTAATCTTTAGAATAAATATTAACATTCTGTTTTTCTAGCTGAGCAATTTGTAACCCAGAATTCCTGTTTTAGAGTAGTTTCCTACTGGTGGTGATAAAACTTTAGTGAAAGCTAAAGATTATCTTTAAAATATCAGTCTAAAAGAGTCAGAAACTGGCAGGAAAAATTCAAGTCCCAGTCCCTGTGGTAATATTTATATTGGTAGTGGTGAAAACAAATGATTTGTGTTAAACTAAAGCAAACTGGCAGCATGTTATTTTTTCCATTAAAAAATAGTATTTTTTTCTGCCCCATTATCACTAATACAAGATCCAAAGAATCTAAACCCTTCATTTCACAACAAAGAAGAACAATCTTTCACCATTTTGATTGCCAAGATAACCTTCAGAACAGCAAGGAACTGTGAACAATGCAGCCAGGTTTGCCTCAGCCAGAAGTTAAACTGTGACCATTACTTGCTCCTAATCATCCCTTTGGTAACTGGATACACCAATTCCAATGTCTCCAAAGGAAATACAATGAAAATATGTTACAGTGCAACTTAAAGGAATTCTGAAGATGAATTGCCTTAGTTAAAGACAAAACATAATGAAAATATGAACTAATATCTGTGCAAATTTCCTTTACCAGTGTCACAGTGTTCCCAGTCACTGCCATGGTTGGGAATGAATCCTTGTGGCTGCACAGATCAAGGTCATCCCCCTGCTGTTGCCTTGAGGTGTCTGTGTCATGTACAGCAACCATTGCAATGCCAGGAGCCTTTTCATCCTGTTGTTTGAAATGAAATGCAGCAAACACGATCTAAGCAGGCTGCAGGAGAGTAAAGAGCGCTGTGCTCCCATCCCCGAGCCAGGTGCAGTCAGTGCGCTGGAAGCTCACACCCACCAGAGCGCCTGGGAATGGGGCCAGTCCCTGAGGGCCTGGGACTGTCAGCTTCGCTGCTGGCACCGAGGGCTTTAAACCATCACAGGCACATTCCAGGCTTCAGACAGCTGCAGCCTAGAGCTTTGGAGGGAGAAGAGCTTCCCAGTGCTCACCTGCAGGCTCTGGCAGAGATGAACTGTATCCCCTGCAACATGCATTATTAAGGGCATGACAGAGATAAGAAACTAAGACACAAATGCCAGCTAACTCCTCCAAAATATTCCAAATTCTTTGTGAAATTACTGGGTATGTACTAAAAAATTCAGGGAGTACAGGGAAGCTCATTGTAACTTACAAGAGCTGCTTAATTAATGTTCACTTTCCTCTGTCAAATTTTATATTCTGTTGCTCAGTTACGTAAATTGGGCAGCATTTCATGCCATGATTAATAGGTCCTTAAACAAGCAGATTTTACTGTTTGAGATAACACTGAGAGGAGCCATTCATGGGTTTTTCTTGTTTGGCAAGGGTTTGGTTTTTTCCTAACTAGCTATTTCTGCTCCAAATTATCTTTCCTTTCTTAGCTTCAAAAATGATTCTGACCTTATTCAAGATCGTGTCTCTTACTAAATGTGGATTGCATGGCTCTGCATTTCATTCAAAGTCATGTTTGATATTTATCACAATAATCTCTCATTATAAGTGGAAAACTTAATTTATTGCACAGAGTATGAGTGTAAGTAATTTGAGACTGGGAGAGTCCTGATTTCAGAAGAAGTAAGACAAGAAAAAAATCTTATTGATTTTTACTTAGAACTTGATATTACTCATGGAAACATTAGTATCTTTAAAAGGAGAACTAGAAAATTGTGTTTGAGAATTTAGGTGAGAGATATCAAACAAAACTGATTATAATGGAAACACATACTTCAACATACTCAGAGGCTCAGCACAAGTATTGGTTGGAGTAAAAATCTTATTGTAAACAGCCTAAGGGCTTTTTTTTTGCTTTGGGAACTAGACATGACTAGACAATGCTGGAATGCTTGAAGAAACAATTTTCCAGAGAAAAACAATTTAGTTTTGTGAAAACAAGTATTTTCTTTAAGTATGTATTTATTTCATTCTATATCATGATATAGTAATTAATATCCTTATGTTAGTTTTATCCAATCGATATACAAGAAGTAAGGGTTTTCTCTTTCCATTTTCACCAGAAACAATTTTTCCAGGATATTACAACCAACTCATACTATACTGCCAAGTAAAATATCTTCTATTTTCTTATTCAAAGCATCTTATATTTCTTGAAACACCACGAAACCTTCTACTAAAATAGCTCTTCACAAAACTTTTAATATCTTAAGAAAAGAATACCCTCTTGACACGGCAGTAGATGTATAACTTGTAGCACATAATCTTGCTTTGTTCTCTCTTCAATAAGCACAAACATTTTTCTTTGAAAAAGTAGAATGCATTTTAAAATGAAAGCTTATTCAAAAGAACGTACTGTTAATTTTATAATAGTAATTATTACACATAATCCACTTTATGGCATGCCAATAATGCAGAATTTTAGAATAAAAACAAACTTTCACATGAAGTTTTCATCTGTGAGCTTCCAAAGGAAGATATTTCCTGTCTGAAAGTCAAGATAATTGGCCCACCGATTGTCTCATTTACAAAGCGTTCTTTCCTCATTGATTTAAGTATTTCCTCTTGCCTGTTGTCTCAATTGGGTTTTTTCATTATTTTTTGGTTCAAGGGACTAAATTATTCCCTAGCAAGGTTTTTGGCATTTAGCTACATCTGAGTTCTTTGTTCTGAAGTAGTTCCATACCCTTTTGCTGCAACTTTGCTTTCTCTCTTCTTTCAAGTAGTTCAAAACACATCTCAGCCAATCTCCCATTTTTCCCTGCTCCAGTTAAGTTCTCTCCCTACATCATCTCAAGAGTGAAAGGTCCAGCACTAATCCAGGTCTTGGTCAAGGTCCCCAAGGTCTCCACAATGCACTTGCTGTACTTTCTCCTGGTTAACATGTGAATCAGCCAGAGGGTACAAGCACACTGAACACCAACACTGACTTTATTCCCATGCTCGCATAACCATTTTCTTCTCCATTAAATGCTTTCCAAAAGTGTTTTCATATTTTGCAGCCTGACTTGCATAATATTGCTGTAAAATCTTTCCTCTTTGTGACTTTCCAAGGGAGCTTCTCTTCCATCTTTCTCAAATATTACATGGTCACAAAGCTGGGGAAGTCAACTTAAAAAAAACCAAACAATAAAATACAAACACAACAAGAAAAAATCTGACAGTGAAGAATTCTAAAAGAACATGGAATGAAAATTGGGATGATGGGAATGCCTGAACTTGTAAAAAATGTATGCAATTTACATATAACTTTAAACTTTTAAAAATCCATGTTTTCTTTTTCCTCTCACTTGCAGAGCTTTCCACAAAAATTACAGTAGATTCTCAAATCATGTACCAGATGAATAGTTCTGAAATTATTCATCTGACAACACTCATACTAAGTCATGTAATAAACTCAGCTCAAAACTTGCCTCCTGCACATGTTAAATAGTTTAGTTTTCTATGTAGACCTCTGGGGTTTCAGAATCTCATTTTAGAGACTTTAAAATAAGTTTTCTGGTACCTTTTGTTTTTATTAAGTTCTGTAATACTAAATGGAGTGTTATTTTCCAGTCTGGACAAGGAAGTGCAACATCAAGAGGAAACTCAACAAAAGAAAACAAAATTAAGATGACTTTACTCCAAAAACATGAAGGATTTGAGCATGAGTTACTTGATTTGATAAAAATGCAATTGTCCATCACTAATTAAAACCATAATTATCACAAGCCATATGTCTTCATTTTTATAATAGATATTCATTTTTTAAATAGAATTGAATAATGGGAGAAGGATGAAATCTGCTCATAAAGAAAAGTTTCATCCAGGTCACTCTCATCTTACTTAGGAGAGTTGGTTACAGTGAACTCCACTCTGAGTAGAGGCTGCATGGCTTCTCTCACAAGCAGGAACTTGTTAAAGGATATCAAAACTCTTCTGAAGACTCAGGCCTAAACACTAAGAAGCTCTTAAGGGATGTTCCTAAAGATAGAAAATCCTCAGGAGGGATGCTAAAAAGATCTTGTGAGAGACATCCCTGCAACAAGAAGAACTGGGAGAAGAACCTCTCAGGGGTGGGAAGTCTTCAAAGGCGACCCCTATTAACAAGAAACTTCAAAAGTGGGATGTGACATGACGTGAAAATCCTCCCACTGATGTTGAGTGCTTTAAAGATAGAATCCCCTGAAGCAAAATGGAGCCTTTGAAGTGGCAGTATCAGCATCAGCTTTGGAATGCATAAAGGTGCAGCATAGAGTGGGACCACTGCATCCCTGAAACAGAGCTCCAGGTGAATAAACCTTGCTCAAGTCCGATAAGCCTGAAGGCCCAGAGGACAAGCAAAGAAAACACCATTTAGCTGACCCTAAAATACATCTTTGATCTTCCCCAATTAGTTTCCTCAACACTGAAACAAAACTGCCTTCAAAACAGTGGCTAATAGATAGAGTTGTCCCATAGAGCTGTATTACAGGTACTCTTTGAGACTCAGTGGGGAAAGGTTCATCCTTTTGTTTTTCTTTAGTAAATGTAATACGCTGGATTGATTAAGACAATTTTTATTGGTTTTCTTCTTATCCAGAGAGGTTTGGATCTGCAATTCAGAGCTCCTTGAAGTTCATTAAACAGCATGCATCATGATTTTGCTGGAAGTCTATTTCTCAAGCAGCAGTCCCACAACAAGTTAATATCCTTTCAAAATGCCAGCTGCAAAGAAAACACATGGTATTTCCTGATGTTCACACAATAGAATGCAGAATTGTGGTTTTAATTTAAAACTGTAGAAAAATGTAAAACCAAACCCAATGTTCTCTCTCCCTTATTTACACAGAAATTACTAGAAAACAATAGAATAGAATTTTCCAGTCAGATCTACCACTGGAAATAAATAAGAAAACCTTTTGTCTTGGGGACTAGAATACTACCAGAATAATTGAACTAGTCAAGCCCCAAGAATGGCTGAAATTGTATAGTTATGAAGTGGAACTACATTAATACAGAATGAAGGACTTGAAAATACAAACTTGTAGAATGGCTGTCCTAATAAATCAAGTCTCTTATTACAAGCAGTCATGTAACAGTTCTCTGCATAATTATAATAATTTAAACTCTAATTATTTGTATAAATAATTGTTTCTATAAACATGAAACCATTTAACTTATGACCCCATCTGAAATGGTCAAAAATTCTGATTTGTGACCAGAAAATTTTCATTTACATTCATTCCATCTTAAACATTATTCTTTCACTGCTATATAAAAAAAAAGAAATATAATTCTTCTATTTCACACACACACAGAACACCTCCCCTAGTTTCCCTTTTACTAATAAAACACGAACATTATCATTCCAATAACAATAACAGATTTTGGAAAATGGACAACACAATGAAACCACATTGGCTAAAATCCTCAAGATACTGGCATGTAAAGCACAGTCCTTAAAAGTCTGGCCAAGTTATCCGCAATTAAAATGACAGTCTTATAGAAGAAAGTGTCACAGAACAAAACACTGAGTGATACTCCAGTACTGTCTATGATGACTTGGACGTAGGGATACCCACAGACTTGAATTTCTCTGCTGGGCAGATCTGAGGCAATTCCAAAGTAAAAGGCACCTACAATCATCATTGCAATCTGACAGTGCAATGTTGTGACCAAACTAGCAGCCCCAGCCAAGGCTTGTTCCTAAAGGACTGGTCAGCATATTCTCTGCTTCAAGAGAATTGGAAGAAAGCCTCTCTCTCTCCTCCCTGCAGGGCCTTTGGCCCTCCATCTCCTCTGAGTCTGTGGTGTCTCTCTCACTAAGAGAGAGCTGATATATTGGATGCTTTTTTCATTACAAGTGTCTCAAACGACTTTTATGAGATGTCACAGTTCTCCAGCAGATGGGTGCACTGAGGCAGGACAGCAAGGCTGCCCCATGGCCATGGGGTGCAGACCTGGAGGAGCCTTTGGCTTGGAGGTGGCTGGAACAATTCCCAAGCTGAGACAACAGGTAGCTGGGATTGAGCATTCAAGGTCACTTTGTTCCACATATTCCACACAGCCACTGTGCTATTGATGTGCCCTGGGCTGTACAGTGGGAGGGTGCCACTGGACTTGTAACACACTGATACAGATTCTCAGCAGAGTTCTGAACTGGGGAAATTTTAGCCAGGATTGTCTAAGGATTGTCCTCTTAATTCCATTCCAAAGTTCATCTCTTTTCTAATAAATGTTTTCGCTCCTTGAACAGTGAAATTCTTGCTGACTGTTTCATAAAAGAGGTTGCTTTCCAATTTTCCAATATTCTGTTTCTCATATTTTTATCATGAGTGATTATCTGAAGAGTGTAAAACCTGCTTTGCAGATCCTTATTGAACCTAATGAAAGGTTAAGGCCAAGTCTCCCAGAGGAGAATTTTTTGAAGTGTTTCCCACTGAAGTGTTTCCCACTTACATTCCAGTGTGAATGTAAGTAGAGAGTGCTCAGCAAAACATGTGTGCCTCTTAGGAGTACCTGGGAAATCTAAGCAGGGAGGAAGATGTTTATTACCCTGCTCAGTCTAATCTGCCTCTGTGGAACTCTCAGCCAGGCTTTTAGAGGTAGAAAAGCCATGGGGTTCCTCCAAGCATGGGCAGAAAGGGTGTTTTGCATCTGCATAGTTGAAACCAGTTCCACACACACAGTAATAAATCTCTTTGAGAATTATGGAGTTCACAACCCCCATTTACAAAACAAAAACAAAACCCTACACAGCCTGCCCTGCTCTGAAAAAGCTGCTTATTGTGCCAGAAGGATTTTTAAAACCTGCTTTAGTTTCCCCAGTATTAGGACCTTGTCCTTCAGGAAACCTTGTGCTGACCCTCATTTACTTCAGCCGTACTTGCACAGAGGGTTCCACCCCAGCAGGTCAGACACTGGGGCTGGGGCAGGTAGCAGGTGTCTGTTTGTGTCCAGCAACCTCATTTATCTTGTACAAAACTCTCACAAGTTTATCTCTGTCTCTTCTCCCTGTGCCTTTGGTGGTAATCTTTGGTTGCACATACCACGAGGGGAACATTTAAATCAAAAACTCTTTTCACTAGGGAAGAGAAACAAACAAAAGCCTTAGGAGATACTTTCAAGAGAGTTATAGCAATGTTTAAATGCTGGGTGTGAACATGCCTGATTCAAATATGCCCTTAACCACCCATGGCAGATCTGCAAGGAAGATCCTCATGCAAGTGCAACTATTATCATATAATTTCTTCAAACTTAGAGTATTGTAAAAGCGCTTCTAAAAAACTGACTGATATTTCCTCCAATATATCAAAATATCAGTCTGAAAACCAGGCTTGACACTTGTAGCTGACATCAAAAGCAGCTGCTTTAGGCCTGTTTTTACAGAAGCCTGCTTAACTTGTGAAACACAAACCAACAAGTTATGCTTTTTAGAAAGAAATAATTTTTGCAGTTGCCTTCCTGAACAGTCCATTATGCTAACAGAGCCCTTCATATGCCAGATGATTATGTGCTTTTTTCCATAAGAATCTCCAAGCAGTCCCAGTGAAGACTGAAATGAGAAGGCAGCCTTCAGAAACTGCACTTGTGGGAATATATTCTTCTTTCTTTACTCTGCCTCCTTCTTCTTCTGCCATTAAGGACTGATAATTTGGGACTGATAATTTGGTTATCTTCACTTCAATATAGCCAAATATATCCCTCTATATCTTCTTCTTAACCCCCTGCCCACTCCCCCAGTTCTTGGTATTTGTCCTTTATGAACATCCTGATCACCTCTCTTCATCTTTTTTCCTGATATCTCTGCCATTTATAATCACAGAATTTCTCCATTTCTCTTTCTAGGTATTTTTGCATCTTGCCATCTTCTCCCTGTGATTCAGTTTACTACAGTTTAAAACCTCTAATTTAAACCTTGATAATCCCCCAGCCTGGTTCCCCCTGGCCTACCCCTCAGGACCCAGAAACTCCCAATGGCTCATCCTTTCTGGAACTCAGAAGGTGTATTCCAGTCCCTGTACCATTAACATGTCAGTCATAACTAAATTTCATACTGAAGAAAATCTCTGGATTTCAGCTTTTCCTGTCTGTTCAAACAGCACCATCTTTCTTATCCTCCTGTGCTGCAATCAACAAATCAGACCTGTAAGAGGTCAGATACTGCTTTACCCAATGCTTAATCAGGATCAACTATATCAATTTTATTCCTAGCAGATGTGTTCCTAATCTGTTCTGGGTGGCAGAGACCCCACAAGCTCCCTGAAAAATTTTCCAGTGCTTCACTGTCCCAACTGATAGTAAGACATCCCCTTATCTAACTTTGATACACTAAGGGTTCACAATTTCTGATCTGGTCAATCACTGTGTTATATATGTTAAATATGTTAAATATGTTATAATCTGTGTTAAATATGTCTGTGTGATGAGAGGCCAAGTCAGCCACAGCAATGAGACAAATAGGCTTAAACCTGTCCCTTATATTGAGATTCCACAGGAGATTAGGAGGCTTTAGAATGCAAATATACCCTTTTCTATCCCTAATAGGTTTCACCCAACTAAAAAATAATAAAAATTGTATAATAAAAGCTAGAAAAAATATCTCTTTTATGTCAGCAAAACTCAAAGCAATGAAATCTAATGCAACAAAAATAGAAAGGCTTGAGTGTGCACCTTCCCCACTCCATTGTAGGGTTTTGCTTTCAGTAGTTCTCTGCATCACCAAGTGGCAAGGTTCTTCTGTGTTCTATGGAAGGTGGCTGGCTCATCCCTGTCCTTCACCATGGACTCTACTTGAAGTACAGGCTATCCATGATGACCATCTTGTCCACCACAGCTACTGTCCCTGGAGCAATCAGCCTCCTTCCTGAGACAGCCAACCATTCTCTTGATGTAACATGTTTGATAATCTCTGTTCCCACTCAGCTTCACTACCCACATCCCAATTCTGAAACCAGACCACCTGTGTGTCGGAGAATCCTATACTGGTCCTCATTGCTGAAAGGAAATCTTCAGGAGCATGTCCCAAAACACTTCTCACCTTACAAAGCATTTCTCAGAAGACTTCCTCTCTGCACCCCTTGTAAAACTCTTGACAGCAAGTAGGGTCCCAGTTTGCTAAGGCCACAGCCAGTCTTGCTCATCAGTAGTTAAACTCACATCTCAGATGGTACCCACCAAGACTCTCTTCTTGGACCACCGGTAGTGCAAGTTTTCCTATTTTATAGTAGAAGCATTTACATCATTATTTATCAGTTTAATATCAATATGAAAGCAGCTGAAATATTTTTCTGAAAAGAAAGTACCTGTGATTCTAACTGGGAAAAGGAGTGAAATTAAAGAACAGTATTTTGCCCAGCTTCAATTATATGCCAGCAATAGCAAGAACTTTTTCAGCAGTGGATGATCATAGACTGTGTACAAGTTGAAAATCTCCAAGGAAAGTGGAGTGCCAGATGTATGGTTTTCCATTTAGTGTCTCTTGTCAGGCTATGTCATACAATACTCCCACCATCTCAGGATGATAAGTTATAGGGCACCTCTACTTCTCACTACATCTGTGAGCTCATTAAAATTGCTAGATTCACAAATCCCGAACATGAAATCCAAAGTGCTTCTTTGTTCATCCAGGAAAATGGTAAAATACATTGCTGAATGAAATCTTGCCTCACCTGTGACTCAGATAAACAAGGTTATTTTTTTAGCTCTGCATCTATTTGATGACATGTCCATCCAGACCCTGAAAGTGACATTAAGGCCATTTTAGCCTTGCTTATGGATGGATTATACAGCCAATGCCTCAGAGACAGGGTCATCCTTTTGTTCAGCTGAATCTGGTTCCTCCATACAGCCCTGGCCTCCTCTTGCTCACCAGATGCCTCCATACCACAACCTACCTGTACCAGTGGGGTTTTGTGACTGGGACACATCTACAGAAAAATTGAACACTCTATTGTTATCATGAATTACAGAAGGTATTGTGCATGCTATGGTGATAGACGCACTGGGACTGTGGATTTATCATGACAGCTTGAGTTTCATGAAAATCTTTTCAAATTCAATATTAAAAAGAAATCTGTTTAGGTTTGCCTTGTGATAGACTTTGTAAGGCTAGAGGGTTTCCTTCTTCTCTGTGTTTCTATATTTGGGTTTAAACTATAATATTTAATAAATTAATAGGAAAATTACCAAAATGGAACTCTGCGTTAGGTTTCTTTCTTGTGACCAAAAAGACCTTAAACAAACAACCCTAGTGTTCCTCATCTAAATATATTAATAAGCATATATTAATTATTAACAGATTCTTTGTACTATTTTGACAAATGTTTGTTACCTTCAGCCTTTTCTTCGTCATTTATTACATGTTTTAAGATTTTGAAAGATGAAGGAAACTAGTACACTAACAATCTTAGCAGAAATTCAAAGTCACAAACCAACCTCTTTCTTCTTGTTATTAAAAGGAACTGCACTATATTTTATCTGTTTTTCAGGATGCAGCCCAAATTCCCTGGAAGGCAATAATATTCTATTGACTGAATTGGCTTCAGAGCAGGCATTGATTTAAAAGCAGAGTAAAAGAAAGCAGATTTGTGACATGTCAAAATAGTCACCTGATAGTTTTCAGAAGTATACATAGTCAAAAGAATCCAAAAAACAGACATGCTGATTCTAGTAGTTTCTGCTGCTGTGCCTAGCTAAGCCAGAGGGTACAGTTTGAGCAAATAAGTAATGAAAAAACCAGTATGGCAACTGCAGATTGGAAGTAAAGGACTAAAGCTTTCTTCTCATTAATTAGTTGTCTAACCTTTATTTTAATGGCATATTACTTTTTAAAATTACTTATATTAATGAAGCAGACACACAAGTTCACCAAGCCCTCTACTTACAAACAGAAGGTCTCAGCAACCTCAGGACCTGATACTTTAAATGAGAAATACAGAAATTAATTCAACACCAAGACACAGCAATAATTGGTGTTAGAATACTAGTTTTGATATTTCTGCTTTTCATTTTTATGATCACAGATAAAATATATATATTAGCACATTTTCAAAATAAAATAACTGTTATTAATTAGGCATGCATATCTAACTTCATTCAACCTACAAGTCTCATTGCTTTCATGCTTAAGCACTTGAAAGAATGAATATTTGCAAGCTGGTTGGTCTCTAAGGATCCAGGGGAAAATTGGATTTTCAGGGAAGATAACGCAGAGCTTTCTAAAATGGACATGCCTTAAAATTTTATCAAAATCCATGTTTCCACTGGAAGCTGTCATTCCAAATTTGCCCCTGTCATGCAGTCCAGGTGCCTGCTCAGTAGGGTACCAGAATTCAGAGCCACACCATGTGCTTGGGCACTGCACTGGGTTGCACGGCAAGGTCTTGGCAGTGGAGGGCTGCAGGTGCAGCTTCTGTGAGAAGCTCCCAGAAACATCCCCATTTCTGATGGAGCCAGTGCCAGGCAGCTCCAAGATGGACCCACCAAAGGCCAAGGCTGAGCCCATCAGTGATGGTGGCAGCAGCTGGAGAGAGCAGTCAGATTAGGCAGGAGAAACAGCCCTGCAGACACCCAAGTCAGTGATGAAAAAGGAGAAGGGGGTGCTCCAGGCACCAGAGCAAAGATTCCCCTGCAGCCAATTGTGCAGGCCAAGGTGAGGCAGCTGTGCCCCTGAGCCCATGGAGGTCCATGGGTGTAGCAGGATGCTCTACCTGGAATGTGGTGAAGCAACTCAAACAATGCCCTATTTGCAAGGCTATTGGTGGTGGAAGGAGAGGGGATGTCATGCAGGTTTTGGTGTTCAATTATGCTAAAACCAGTCTGACTCACCCTGATAGTGAGACAGATATGGTGAAGTATCCTCATCTAAAAATGCTAAGCTGACACAGATGGCCTGGGGACATATGACTGACAGTCAATCAATTTATTCTGTAAAAGTCCAGTTCACTTTCATACAGCTGGGTTCTTCCAATATATTCCTCCTTAGATTGTGTGGAGACTGCTTCCTTGGGTGTCAGGGAACACCTAAGACACTCCTCAAGATTAAGAGAAAGAGACCTGCCCATAAGTGTTGATATTGGTGAGTTACATCAATCCCTAATAAATAATTGTTTCTTTTTGCTAGCTTTAATGTAATTGCTTTACTATAGTGCACTATATTACACTAGACACTATTAGTTGGTTTAGCTCTTACTGTGTAATAAATAATTCTGATTAAGATCTTTTGTCTAGTAATTTCTCATAGTAAATAACTAATTTTATGTAATTATATGTGGTTTGCCATCATCAAAATCTGTGGGACAAAATTACTTAAGCTATTGACAGCCTGAGGCTAAGACTGGATCCAGCTGCCCCAAAGCTCCTCTCTGAAAAGGATTTTAGACTGCAAGGGATTAATTTCTGCTCTTCATGGCTCTGTGGTAGGGCTTCTCTAATAAATTTTGTCTGAAGCTCCCACTCCACCTGTGACAATGGGGGAGCAGAGATCCACCTGCAGCCCACGGAAGAGCCCAGGCCAGAGCAGGTGGATGCCTGAAGGAAGCTGTGACCCTGTGGGAAGGCCACGCTGCAGCTGGGTCCTGGCAGGAACTGTGGCCCCATGGAAGAGAGAGCCCATGCTGGAGCAGATTTGCTGGCAGGACTTGTGACCCTACGAGGGACACACTGGAGCAGGACAAGAGTGTGAGGAGTCCTTCCCCTGAGGAGGAAAGAGCAGCAAAGATGACGTGTGATGAACTGACCACAGACCCCATTCCCCTGTCCCCACATGCCCCTCAGTGAGAGGAGGTAGAGAAAGTGAGAGTGAAGTAGAAGCCAGCAAGAAGGGAGGGATGGAGCAAAGATGTTTTGAGATTTGGATTTATTTCTTATGATCCTGCTCTGCTTTGATTGGTGATAAACTAAACTAATTTCCCTGAGTCTATATTGCCCATGACAATAACTAGTGAGTGATCTTCCTCTGCCTTTATTTTATTCTCACCAAAAGCAAACAGTGGAGTGAATACTTGATGTCTGGAAATTTCAAATCTGATTGTTCCCAGAGCAGCTGCCTTCTGGAAGCCACATATGTTAACCTATGCATGCAGCTACCCTAGCCCTTGAAATATCCCATATGGCTTCAATACTGTATTGCATAGAACAGTCATTTTATTCACAGACCTTCTCTTAGGCTACTTTAATACAGATAGAGCAGGGCCAAGGCACAGACACTGGCAATGGTCCACAATCATCTGTTCAAGCACAGCCTCTTGCACTGTTTTGGGTCATGCCAAGTAGCACTGTCCAGAAAACACCCAAGCACAGCTCAGGAGACACCAGATGCCAAAGATTGTTTCCAGGCAACAATCTGGACATGGACATCATGTTTTGAGGATAAAGGAAGCAAGATAGAGCATATGGAGGTGATCCATTGCCATGATGCTTGGACTCAAATACCTGGTCAGATCAATTCAGTGCCACAGAAGTTGTTTTCCAGTCCAGCCCCTAAAGGCTGATCTTTACAAATGGGGGATTGAGAATATCCCTTACAGCAGCAGTGGAAAACACTGCCTTGCTGGAGAATGTAGCACAGCAACATTTGAGATGTTTTCATCTGCCTCTGGATTGCCCAACTAATCCAGCAGTTACAAATCAAGTCCAGAAACAGATTGGGCAGTTCTGCTCATCTGGAAAGGTTTGTTTGATGAGAGCCTTTGTACTCTGTGTTATCTGTACTGGAACAATATTACAGGTGGCTGTTATTGTGCCTTTACTGTTCTCAAGCCCTTAGTTTAACTGCAAGCTTTCTTCAGGCTTTTGCACTTTTACCCTGTAAGAGTCATGTTCCCCTTTGATCTTCATTCACATCTGATTTCTGACTTTCAGCATGACGAGAACAAGCATGTCACCTAGATCCTTCAGTGTTTGAGAAAACAAAAGAGCTGCTGGAAAACACTTCAGACCCTTTCCTGCAAAAAAGCAAGCACAAACCAGTCACAGCCAGGCACCAAAACCCCAACTCAGGCTGAGTAGGTGATTTTGGTATGAACTTAAATACTCTTTCACTGACTAAAAGATTCCACATCCACAAAGTGGTCACTTTTCCCCAATCAGCTTGGCAGTCTCAGGTCTGTGTGTGTTTCTTTTTAGGCTGAGTCACCATTAAGAGCAGCTTGCTGCAGCTCCACAGACAGCACTGTCAGCTCTAGAGTCACTCACTGCTCCCAGTTCCACAGACAGCACTGTCAGCTCTAGAGTTCCCCTCATAGTTTTCTCTTTAAGTCTGTAATTCACACCACAGTCATCCCAGTGGTAGGCTCTTGAGGTGTACTAGTTGTTGTGTGCCTGTATTTTACACCAATTTACAAAGAAAGTAGCATAAAATCTTGCACAATGTAAACTTGAGTAAATCACGTCCTTGATTTCACAGTGACTTCACATTTCCTTCTCACAGCAGCATATCTATCCCAGCTCCTGCCTTTCCACAGAACCATGAGAAGCTGTATCAAGGAAAGACAAGGAAGGCAGTCTGGGCCACCCTGTGCTCTACAGCAGAGTAGTCCATCTCTACATATCCTGCCAGATGTGTTCCTGAACCATCTGCAAAGATTCCCAGCAATGGAAATTCTTATTCCACTGCTCTCAGTGACTGCCTAATTTTACTATTGGAAAGATTTTACAAAATTTTGCAGTTTAAGCAAGGATTTTTTGCTTGTTCATCCTGGACTTGGAAAATGAACAAATTTCTCCCTCTGCATTACTCCTGCATTTTCTAAGACCTTTGTTCCTTAATTTTTCTCCTTGTTAATCTTCTCCATCTGTTTCATCTTTTTATCTTAGCTCATTCTTTCTAGACCTCTCCTCTGCCTGTTCTCACTGCAATCTTCCTTTAAGTTGGTCTGTATCTTTCTTGAGGCACAGCATCAAAAGATGAAGACAATACTCCAGAAATTCTTATCAACATGGAAAGTGCAAAAAGATCTCTTTACAGTTCCAGCAGGCCGTTTTCCCTTCTGCTTATACATCTCATCACAGTGTTCACCTTGTGTACAATGCCATGGCTTTATTCTGTGCATTCACCTTGTATTGATATGTACATTGTTACCCATTTTCTACCCCCATTGTGCCCCAAGGGCCTGATTTGAGGAATTGTTGCCAAGGTATGTGATTTGTATTTGTTCGGTTTGCTCTCCCTGTGTAAGTTCAATGTCTTTCACATGAACTGTTGCATTTTGACAGAGTCACAGAAGAAACTAAGTTGAGAAAGATCTTTGAGATCATTGGTCCACAATGCATGGCCTAACACCACCTTGTCAATGAGACCATGGCACTGAGTGCCACATCCAGTCTTTTCCTAAATGCCTTCAGGGACAATGACTCCACAACCTCCCTGGGCAGCCCAGTCCAATGCCCAATCACCCTTTCTGTGAAGAACTTCTTCCTAATGTCCAACCTAAACCTCTTCTGGTGCAGCTTGAGACTGTGCCCTCTTGTACTGTCGCTGTTGCCTGGGCGAAGAGACAAATTCCCACCTGGCTGCATCCTCCTTTCAGGGAGCTGTAAGAGAGTGATAAGGTCACCTCTGAGCCTCCTTTTCTCCAGTCTAAACAACCCCAGCTCCCTGATAGATTTATGTTCCAGACCTTTCACCAGCCTTGTTGCCCTTCTCTGGACACACTCCAGCATCTCAACACCTTTCCTAAACTGAGGGGCCCTGAACTGGACACAGCGCTCAAGGTTCCATGTACAGGGGAAGAATGACCTCTCTGCTCCTGCTGGCCACACTATTCCTGATCCAGGCCAGGATGCTGTTGACCTTCTTTGCCACCTGGCACACTGCTGGCTTGTGTTCAGCCTCCTGTCAGTCACTACCCCCAGGTCCCTCTCTGTCCAGCCTCTGTCCAGCCACTCTGTCCCCAGCCTGTAAGGCTGCAGGGGTTGTTGTGGCTAAAGTGCAGGACCTGGCACTTGATCTTGTAAAACCTCATAATCCTTGGATTTGGCCCATCTATCCAGCCTGCCCAGGTCCCTCTGCAGAGCCCTCCCACCCTCCAGCAGATTGACACCCACACCCAACATGGTGTCATCTGCAAATTTGGTGATGGTGGACTCAATCCCCTCATCCCAATCATCAGTAAAGACACTAAACAGGACTGGGCCCAACACTGATCCCTGGGAGACATCACTGGTGACTGGCTGCCAGCTGGAGCCAACACCATTCCCCATCACTCTCTGGGCCCTGTTTTGGAGACCATTCCTCCAGTTTGTCAAGATTAATTTCAGTTCTGATCTGGTCCCTAATTTCCTTTCCCTAAGCTCCACATCTTATGTAATTTTAACAACGTATTTTTAATTTTGTTAACGTTTTTAATTCTGTTAATCAAACTGTTATGAATATATTAAACAGTACTGGCCTCTGGAAAGGTACCAATGTTGTTATTCTCAGGAAAACTGCAGTTAGAAAATGGCAACTGATCACTACTCTCTGAGCAGTGTCTCTTCCCCTTTTTTGCACTTCCTAGGTTTTCTCTATTGTTTTATAGAATAGTTGTACATGGCTGGATAAAATAAAGTGGCTTCTGATGTGGGATAAATCCTGATTCTTAGTTCAATGACCCATTAAGTGAATGCACATACCATAAAAGTTAGATCAAGGAGTATCAAGAGCTTCTCACTCTGATTTTCACTAGCCTCTCCTCTGCAGCAGATCAACCTATCACTTTGCTTGTCCATAAAATATAATTGTCATGCAAGAGAAATTATCATGCATTATAAACTGTAATTTGTTTGCTATGGTTTTACAGTCTCTAGAATGAGCAGAAAAGGATGGTATAAAGTAGCAAAACAAAAGAGAAGCACTACAAAGCTAAAGAGTTTGTTGCAAATGAGAGCTCCTTCAAATTTCTGTTTGATCAGCAGCTATACCAAAAAAGAAAAAGGCTAGAAAAAGAAAAGACATTTTTCTTGTCTTAGATTATGATGAATTTGAGACATCTTTAAGAATGAAAAAAAAAAAAGTATTAGAGACTGATCTTAACAGAGAAAGAAAATGTCTTGAAAATTTCCTCAGAATAAATTTGAAAGAGGCATGTTCATGATCTGAGAGAAATTTAGGATTAAACAGCTACCAGCTTAAATGCAGTACTGGAAAATTAAAACTATACAGTCAACTACTAAAATCCATTAATATCCATTAACACATGGAAATCAGTGACCAAGAGAGTGTAAACAAATGAAATAAACTTTTAAATGCTATTTCCACAGTTGAAATTATTATACCTTATTTTAGGTTTATTTAACAGCCACATCATGTTACAGCAGAAAACTTGGAGTCCCAGATCACATAATGGGTCTTCCAGGAACTGTAGTTCCTGAACTACAGAATTGTATGTAAAAAATAAGAATTTCAGATTCAATACCAGCCCACATTAAGATCTGCAGATCTCCCAATTGCTAGAAATTGCCCGAGGAATCTACTCCAAGTAGCCATAAATGCCTGTTCACAAGAATCCTCTTTCTCAGCTTATGGTCAAAGCTGATCAAGAATCACTAAAATTTCATACTGACTCAGATCCATCTCTGCATAAAAGTAATGAGACATCTGCTGTTGCTTTCAGATTTAATCACATAAATAATTTATCACCACAGAAATTCTACTGAAAATGTATTGCACAAGTAAAAGCTTCTGCTCTTTCCTCAGAGTGGGTGCCCCTGGTGAGCAGTGTAAGAGTTAAATCTCTGCAATGGGACAAATCCCAAAGCACCTTTCTGAGAATGCTGCATTACTAAAGAGCAACTTAGTTTCTCTTTAAAAAATGTGACTTGGATGCATATCAGCATTAATTACCCCAGCAGTGCAGACGTCCTTGCTGGTTTCCTGTACCACAACTAAAACTCCAAGTTACCAAAGTCACATCCCCTGCCACACTTGCCACACTCCCTTTCTTTCTCTTGTAGGAGCTGCCTGAACTCCTCCACAAGGTCTTTTTGCCATCTTCATAATCAAATTCACTTTCAACACCCAGGCTTGGCAAGCTGTGTAAGCAGGGCTTGTTTGCAGACATTAGAGACATCTGCCAGTTCAAGTGCCAGGCTCTTTGTGTTTATAACTGGAGATTTTACCTAAGAGAGATGAGAAAACTGAGTAACCCTTCAACTCCAAAAAAGAACATTCAGTCCTGTCAGACACTTTTTATTTTTCAGTGTTCTGCACTATCATTTTTAAAGTTTAGAACTTCCAGTTTTGAGCAAGGAAGATAGTTGCAAACATTTAAATTTTATTTAAACCATTAATTCTAAACTTTTTCTCTTTTTTTCACTTTAATGAACTTACAGACACTTTTTTAAAGGAGAGAAAGAAACAAGGTATTTGTAATTTATTTTCACTACTTTCAGGAATATAATTGTGATTTGAAAGTGCAAGTGCTAGTATAGAAAACTGATGGAAAATGAGACATTTCATTAAGGAATGAAGTAAACCAAGGCAAGACAAACCTGTGTAACAATTTTTGCTTTTAAATGCTTTTCCTTTAATTGGGTTCTTTCCATTGCCAAAACAACTATTTTTATGAAAGGCTATTATTGGGTCATTGCCCATAAAACCACAAAAGCCCATATGCTTTGTTGGTAACTATGGGGAATGGTCTCCTGTGAGCCACATTTGAGACTGGGCAAGGGAGCTCATTCTAAGATATATGAAAGAACAAAAGATGAGACCTCAGGAAACAAATATTCCAGAGATGCTGTTAATCCTACAAATGACACTAAGTTATTTAAAAAATCAAATACAAATTTTGATGGCAAATTCAACATCTATTCTATGTGGGCAATCAAAGTCCTTTGTTAGCTTCTTAGCTCTCTACCACTCACCAAATGGGATTTTTAAGCACATTCATTACAGTCTCTGCCATCCTTGTGCATAATTTCTCAGAGTAAGCAAAGGCATTTTGTTCTCATGTTCTCAAATGATGGCAATTTTCCTTTATCCTTTAAATCTTAGCTTAAAACTCACAAGATTGGAGGTCAAAATCTCAAACACCAGCTACATTTGTGTATGCAGGGTATCATTCCTCCACAGGAAATATGTTGTTAACAAAACTTTGATAAACAGAGGTGTATAATAAATAAATATGATGTGTAAAGCTGTCAGGGACATGACAGAAGTGAAAGTTTTGATTAGTGGGAAATTTGATAACAAAGGCAGCACAACAAATGAAAGTCATTGGAATCATCTTTGTACTTCTGGATATGCCTATTTATATAGAGAAATCCAATATTTGATAAGTCCCTTATCAGCTGGTTGACAATGAATTTTAAATTTAAAGCTATTACCAAGCGTTTGTTATTTGTCAAGCTAGAAAAAAGGAAATTGTTGGGAAAAGTGACTGCTAGGAGCTGACACCAGTCTTGTGCTCACTTTCAGCCACAGACCCAAATTAAAGCAATTATTTCAAAATGATTGATGCAGACAAGTTTTCATATTGCACATTTGGATGGAGAATAGTACTATCTATGTACACAGTCAGGAATAAAAATGCAAAGTTTTATCCTGGGCTTTTAATATGCATGGAAACAAAGGAGTATTTGAATGCTGACTGTATTCCCTTTCAATCTGTTCAAAATCTAGAGAGGCGAGTATATGTTATAGCACTCTCTTTTCCACATCTAGTTTGCTACAGTTTGGAAGCAAATCCCTACAGCTGACTACAATCTGTTCTATCAGATGCCTTTGCAAGGTCAACACACAGTATTGCACTATATTTATTGCTAGCTGGTGAAAATTGAGTATCATTTAAAACTTTTATCACCACTGCAATTTTGCAAGAGATTCTGCCAAAGTTCCTGTCTGTGGGAATTCAAACATTGAGGTTGTATAGATAATTCCACAGCCATTTGACTTGAAAAAGTTCATTTTTGCTGAGTGATCCTCAGTCTTCATTTTCTTTATATAGATGCACTTCTTAGAAAGTGATTTTGAGTTTACTGGGTAAGAAATTTGAGAAGGAGAAAGATGAGAAAATAGGGGATGAACATTTTAAAGTAGAAATTGAAATATGTACAGCCTTACCCACTGCAGAGGAACATATTGTGGGAGACATGCCATTGGCCATGGGCTGTTATGTTTTCATTGCCAGTTCATTATTCAGCTCTCACATTCACAGCATCACCAGGTTTTTGCTGGGGGTAGAACTATCTATGGCTCAGCTCACTACTGCAAGGCAAAGACATTACAGTCATCCCACTGAAAGTCTTTGCATGCAGAGGAAATGTTAGATTAGCTCAAAGCTTTGAAAGGGAGGTTTGACTATTGACTGATCACATTATAACTCCTAACCTGTCAACATCAAATTAAAAGGCAATTTAATGATGGCTACTGTTCCACAAACCCAAGAAATATCTCAAAATATTTTTAAATTTTACAAGCCTGATGAAATTTGCTGTCAACATTACCCTACAAATGTTTTTACCATCATTTTCTTCTTAACTGAATCAAATAGGTTGATATATTTGAAAAGCAAAAACAAAAAACAAAAAAATCCTGGTGTCACAGAAACACATAAAGATTAATATCAGAGGAGATCTCTTGATCAAAGCAGGACTACCCAAAACTAGATCTGGGTCTTGCTTAGGGTCATGGCAAGACTAGTTTTGAATCTCTCTAAGGATAAAGGTTACATAATCTCTCTGGGTACCTTACCCAGTGCTGAACCATTATCACAGTTACATTTTTTTTTCCTAAACTCATGACCAGTTTGAATATAACTGGAATTATTTGTTCTTCTAATCAAAAGGCATATTTCTATCATCATCAATGCTGGAAAACATGTATAGGCTAAGTCAAAGCAGGATTTATGTTAGAAGATATTTATAGAGTTTGGATCTATATATTAAACATCCTCTTCTAAGAAGATGTAAAATCTGAAGCTTTGTATTTACACACTCAAATCTTTGGTCTTTAAATCAAACAAATTGTACACCAAAAAATACCAACAGCAAAGTGAAATCTCTATATGCAGTGTGGCCACTGTAGTTACAAGAGAGAAACAAAGGGACACTTCTTTATTCTGTCAGTATTTCCCAGGGTATTTTCTCTGCGAGTATTCTTAGTTGCTCCTGTTCCCCACTACTTTGGATCTAAGTTAATGCACATTGGACAAATCAATCCTTAATTTTCCTGAACACTTATGATGGTTACCTGCCAATTCACCATCCATCTCTGCTCCCACTAATCCTTGTTTTACATTTTAGGAAAGGCTAGATTTTAGATTTCCAAAATATCTGCTCTAGATGTGAAGTATTTGAATAGACCCAAACATGCTTTTAGACCAAAACCATCCCCAAACTGTGTAACACTTTAAAAGAAATAACTGAAAAGGCGAACAAGAAGATGAGACAACCAAGAGACACTTTTTAGTAAAATAAACTCCTTTTCAAAAATCCTGCACAAGTTTCATGGTATGCCAACATGCTCAGAACTCCACAAGAGAAACCAAAAGAATTTTGACACTCCCACATGCTTGCATTCTGCAGCTTCTCAAAATACAAGGTCAGAACAGAAAATATAGTTACTTCCTGTGTCTGTGTAAAAACTATTGAACAGATTAGAGTGATAATTTAATTTCTTTCTTTCTGATTCCTTCAAAACTTCCCAAATTTGTACCTAGTTCTTAACTAGTTCAAAAATATTGTGTCATCAATTAAATTTTTTTGCAAATTAAAGTCACATCAGTTCTCACAAGCTCAGTTTCATTCTGGAGACAAGGCTACATGCTGAATGTGCATATTTCTCTTATCATCTTCAAGCCTGTATCATTCATTGTTCTTAAACTGATATAATTTTCTAATTAGGGTAGTGAATGGGCCATTTTATCCAGCCTTATAAGACATTAATTCTGTTCCCAGCTGTGCAGTGGACCTGTGGGGCAAATTGTTTCAGTTCTCTATGAATTAGCTCCCTTAGCTGTATTGGAAGGTAATGATTTATTCTGATGAGCCTTAGATATAGAGTTTTAAAGCATTCATCTTTCACATGCAAGCTGGACCAAGAACACCTTTTCCCAGAGAGATCTGACTGCAGAAGCAGAAATAGAGCCTACTGGCCTAAACTTTAAATGGATAGCAATACAAATTTCTTAAAATAGAGTCCTACGAGCCCATTGTGAATTCATAATTTACAACAGATTCAAATTCCTGGGTCTCTCATATTAGTTCATTTCACAGAATCACAGAATCACAGAATCACAGGATCATGCTGAGTGGGGAGGAATCCACAAGGACCACAGAGTCCAACAAATAGCCCTGTACAGGACCATCCCCAAGAGTCACATCCGTGCCTGAGAGCGTTGTCCAAGTGCTTCTTGAACTCTGTGAGCCTCAGTGCTGTGACCACTTCCCTGGCGAGCCTGTTCCAGGGTCCAACCATCCTCTGGGTGTAGAACCTTTTCCTAATGTCCCTCACACCTCCTACCCTGCCTGTCCCTCCTGAAGAGCCTGTAACCTTCCAACAGGGCACTCCACCCACAGGACTCATCCTGTCAGATTTTGCTTGCGCCGGTGATGTCGAATCTCTGGGACCAGGCCAAAGCTTCAAACTCCTCGTTTGTTCCTCATGCTGCCTTCATTGGTATAGAAGCATCTCAAGTGTGATTCATGGTAGACAACACTCCATGGAGCAGATTGTAGGCTTGTACTAGCACTCAGTTCCTCAAGTTTTGGGTTGCCATCTCATTGCTTATCACTGGCAAGCCCAGCTTACGCCTTCAAAAGCTCTACCCATGAGCCCTGCTTACTCCTGTGCTAAAAATGCAGAAGTACCAATGTCCAGAACTTCTTCAGAACACCTTGAATTATATTCCACCACATGGAATTAAAACAGCCCATGTCAGCTATTTGAAATGTCTCTCTCCTGTATTACAGCACCATCTAAATTATCAATATGAGGGCACACAGCCATCCATCAAGGGCCCTGTGGGCCTCTGCTTCACATGACAGTTCTGATGAAGTCACTAAAAGGACTCCCATGAAAGACCCCAGCTTGGGTGAACAAAAATGCAGTTTTAATTCCTCCATTTTTATCTTCTAAGCAATTCCTTAGACATATTAAGCATTCATCCCCCTAATCTATATTTAGAAGGCTTTATGCAGTAATCCATCATGTGAAACCTTGTTGAGAGCTTCTCTGAAAATCCATCTGTAAAATGTCTACCAGGATTCTTTCTATGTAAGCCAATCATTATTCCATTTAAAAATGTAATCAGAATTGTTTGCCATAATTTCTTCTTCCCAAACCCACGCTGACTCATTCTTATTACATTTTCATTCTCCAAATGCAGCTTTAAAATCTCTGTGAACATTATCTCAAAAATGTCTTAATACTGTTGTTGGATTTAATGAACTTAATTTTCATCATCTTTCCCAGACTCTTCCCTTATGTGACGTAAATATAATTAGTGTTTTCTAGTCTCCTGTTGCTTTTTCAGTGTTGAAGCACATTCTCAAAAAAAACAAAAAGAAAATAATTTTTCAAACATTTTATATTTAGCCATGAAAGCATAGACTCATAGAATCATTTAATTTGGAGAAGACCTTTAGGATCAGCAAGTCCAACCCTTCATACAACACTGCCAAGTTCACCACTAAACCTAAATGCCACATCTATACATCTTTCAAATACTTCCAGGAATGGTCACTCCACCACTTCCCCTGGCAGCCTGTTCTGCTTGATAACACTACTGGTGAAATTTTTTTTCCTAATATCCAATCTAAACCTCCCTTGGTGAAACTTGAGGCAATTTCCTCTGCTGCCTGGGAGAAGAGACCAGCCCTTGCCTGGCTACAGCCTCCTGTCAGGTGGCTGTAGAGAGTGATAAAGTCTCCCCTGAGCCTCCTTTTCTCCAGGCTAAACACCCCCAGCTCCCTCAGCTGCTCCTCACCTGAGCTGTGCTCCTGACCCTTCCCCAGCCCCGTTGCCCTTCTCTGGACACTTCTCAATGTCATTCTTGTAGTGACAGGCCCAAAACTGGACCCAGGATTTGTAGTGTGGCCTCACCAGTGCCAAGCACAGGGGGGCAATCACTGCCCAGGTCCTGCTGGCCACAGGATGCCATGCATCTCAGTCTTTTCATATCTTTTGTTATTATATCTCCAAGTCATCCAATGAAAATTCTCCTTTGGTCTCCTTTTGTTGTTTATGTATTTATAGAAACACTTTTATTGTCTTTTACAGCAGTAGATGGATTAAGTTCTGTGGCCAAAGCCTTTCTAAATTTCTTACTGCATTAACCTCACAACATCCACCTGTAGTCCACCTGAGTTCCATGCCCCTTCTTCCAAAGGTCAAAACTCTTTCCCTTCCTGAGTTTCAGCTAAAGCTTTCTGTTCAGTCTGGCTGGTCTTCTTCCCCATCATCTCATCTTTTGGCACATGAGGGCAGACTGCTCCTGCACCTTTAGGATTTTCCTTCTTGAAGAATGTTCAGCCTTCCTGGACTCCTTTGCACTTTGGGACTGCCTCCCAGGGGACTCTGTCACCAATCTTCTACACAGTATAAAATCTGCCATCCAGAAATCTAAGGTTCTTTGAGAACTAAGAATTTTCAAAAGAATTGAGAGCTCTATCATCTCATGATCACTTTGCCCAAGATGGCCTTTGGCAACCACATCATCCAAATGTCCTTCTCTGTTCACAGATAGCAGATCCAGTTGATGCATTCCCAAGCTGACCTCTGCAGCAGTTGTCTCAGGAAGTTCTCTTCTACATACTCCAAGAATTTTCTGATTTCTTTCCTCTCCATTGTCTTGTATTTGCAGCAGATATCTAGTAAGTTGAAGGGAACAAGGGAAAAGACAAGAACACAAGAACAAGGGAAAAGACATTAAGTTATTAGAGAGCATCCAAAGGATGGCATGAGGATGGCAAAGGGGCTGGCGGGGAAGCTGTCGGAGGGTTGGCTGGGGTCACTTGTTCTGTCGAGCCTGGAGAAGAGGAGGCTGAGGGGAGACCTCACTGTGGTCTTCCACATCCCTACAGTGGGGTGTGGAGGGGCAGGCACTGATCTCTTCACTCTTGTAACCAGTGACAGGACCCAAGGAAATTACGTGAAGCTAAGTCAGGGAAGGTTTAGGTTGGATATCAGGAAAAGGTCTTCACCCAGTGGTTAAGCAGTGGAACATGCTCTCCAGGGAAGTGTTTACAGCACCAAACCTGTCAGAATTCAAAAAATATTTAGACAATAGTCTCAGGCACATGGTGTGAGTCTTAGGGTTTCCTGTGTAGGACCAGGAGTTGGTCTCAATGATCCTGATGGGTCCTTTTCAATTCAACATTTTCAATGGTTCTATGATTCTCTCAGACGCTTATAGAGTATTTTGTCTGTTTCTTCATCCTGCTTGGGTGGTCTGTAACAAATTCCCACCATGACAGCTGTGTGTTGGCCTTCCTCCTGATCCTTACCTATAAATTCTCCACCCTTTATCCCCATCATCAAGTTCCAGACAGTCAAAACACTCCCTAATAGGGTTAGACTACCCCACCACCTCTCCTTTGCCTGTCTCTGCTGAAGAGTTCATAGCCATCCATTGCAGCACTCCAGTTGTGTGAGTCATCCCACCATGTTTCCATGTGACACCTGTATCACAGTTTTCCTGCTGCACAGTGGCTTCCAGCCCCTCCTGTTCATTGTCCATGCTGTGTGACACATTGGTGTTGATGCCCTTTTGCAGGGCTGTTCATCCTGTAACATGAACCTAGTTAATAATGTCTAGTCTTACCCTCCTGCCAGGGGAGGTTCAGATTAGGCATTAGGAAAATTTCTTCATGGAAAAAAGGTTGTCAAGCACTGGAACAGGCTGCCCAGGAAGCCTGGTGACTGGAGTCACCATTCTGAAAATGTTCACAATATGTTCGGATATGGCGCATAGAGATTTGGTTTAGTGCTGAGCATGATGCTGATGCTGGATTGACAGTTGGACTTAGTGATCTTGGAGGTTTTTCCCAACCTTAATGATTTGATGATTCTACGATTTAATGTTATATCACCAAACATTTAGAATGTGTGTCTCATCTTAAGATTCTGTGCTTTGGTGATATGCTCTAGCAGTTAAAAAGTCAGAGCAGTAGAATACATTGAAAACTCCTGGCATTTTAGGAGGTTGGAGTTAGGCCTTAGGACTGAACACATCTGCTCCTGTTGTGAAGATGATTCAGGTTGATCTAAAACAGTTGCCAAATTAACAGGAGTTTTGAAGAGCAGCCCTTTCAATATTTATTCATATTCATTTGCATCTTATTGTACTCAAAGGTGTTCTGTGCAAACAGAGAATTTAACAGAGTATTATTAACATATTGCTCTAAATATGCTGTTCTATAAACCTTGTAGTTTATTCTCAGTTATGAAGAAATGACACCTCCATTAAGATACATCAGTAATCTCTGTCTCTGGTGGAATGAAAGAGGTTTGTTTAGAGGACGTCTTGGTTTTGATAAATGTCTCTTCTTTTTCATGCAGGTTGGCAAATTCAAAATGATGTTTCACTATATATCTCACCATCATTTTAATTGAGAACTTCAGGTTTAGACGTGTGAATAATCATTAAAAGGCTTATTTTACATGCATGGGCTCTTAGTTACTTGTGTTTCTTGGTGAAGTTCAGATGTGCTCATATATAGCCGCAACATTCAAATCTTAATGCAGATTTTTCCCAGGGCTCTTTGTACTTCTGGCCATCTTCAGAGTAGCTGTATTTTTCACTGCATGTCTCCAACAAGATTTAAATTTCTTATGGAAAAAACCCAAAACACTCCAGTCAGAATTCCATTTCTAAATCTCTGCAAAATCTGCTCTCAGATGTCACAGCCTTGAGGAATCGTGTGTTTAGACTATCACAAAAATATGAACGTCACCGTGCAGCATGGATTCCAAAGCCAGTGGCTTCTACACAGCTACACCACTGCATCTGTTCATCAGAACAATAAAGTTCCTTATAAATATTCAACAGCTTGGAAACTTCTCTGAGCCCCAGAGGCTACTTTATCCCACTGTTTAGAAACAATATCCAAAGCTTCACAGAGGTAGTGTGATTATTTCTGAAGGATATGACATTCCTCTGCCCAAGATTCACATGGCTTTATGTAGTTTAGTTTGGAAGTATTCCCTCAGTAATTTTTAAATTTTCTATTTTTATTGACATTTTAGGTATTAGTCAACCAGCACGGTCAAGTTGGAGCCTCATTATTTAAATAAAAATAATATTAAATGAGGGAGATAAATTATATATTTTAACTACACTGTATTTGACCTAAAAATGTTGCTATATTAACCACTAGATAACTACCAACAGAAGATGAACAGTAATTAATTATATTATGTATTTTTGACCAAAAAGTTGGGCTCTGATTTTGTAGCACCACAGATATCTGCCATAGATGACTCTCATATTTTGGTGTGTTAACCTTTAGAGTTATATTTCCAATGTCCAGACTACAAATGAATCCACATAACACACAGTTCGCATTGCTAGCAGTAAGCTAGCAAGCAACCTTTTGGCCCAAGACAGAAAGATGGTGTCATTTTGAAAGAAAGAGTGTTTTGGAGTAATATAAATTTTGTGAAAATCTGCAGACTGAAATGTGTCTAGAAAAGAAATACACTCTGAGAAAGGGTAAAAGATGGTGTCTAGAAAAGAAATACACTCTGAGAAAGGGTAAAAGATGGAAACATTTGGATAAGTACCATGATGCCAGATTTGCATGTTGACTTTGGTGGTATCTATGTGTCTCTCTTGTGTCTATTGACCAATTTCTGCACTGTATCTCACTTCCACAGCATCACCAGCAGCAGCACCCACACAGCTGCAGAAACACAGTTACAGTCAGGATTCCACACATCGCTTTTGTAATTGCTGTAACTTCCACCATCCCTCACTGCTACAGCAGGACTGCCTTATGAGGAAGTAAAGGCACACCTCTACATATCTTTTAGAGCATTTCTTGAAGAATTAAACACCACCTAATAATTAGTTGAGAGTCTGCCACTATGCCAACCTTGCTTTGACATTGTTACCTGTGTTTTGTTCTTTTTCTGTACCACAGTTTTCTGCAGCCTTAGTCTGGAAAGAAGCTACCTCTGAAAGGCATCCAACCTCATGGCAAGAACAAGCTGGCTCTAAGATTGTCATTGGCTCCATCCACCTTAGGCCCTGCTGCTTTGGTAAAAGAGACACATGGCCATGCCGAGTCCATCTTATTGCCAGTGCCATTTCAGCTAAGGGTCAGCAATCTGCCACCCATCTCACAGGCACTGAAATGCTGGCATCACAGCACTGGGTGCCAGCCTAACACAACATTGGGCCTAAGCTTCCTTTGATATCCTCTATTGCCCAGCTGGAAAAACATCATTCTAGAGAGAACAAATACAAGAGGAATACACATCTCCAGCAGTGCCTGGAGCTTTTACACAGGAGTCAGCAAGAACCACAAAAGCTGTCCTGTTCTTGTGACTGCAGCTAAAAACCCCTGAATCATTTATCTGAAGCATTATAGAAAGTTTTAAAGAATGCTAATAAGCTGCAAGCTTTAAAAGATCATCTATCCTGTTATTAACCTTTCTGTCATTTACATCTCCTGCTTTTCACATGCAAAGAATCAATCTGAACTGCCACTCACTCTTGCCTTAGAGGAAAATGAAGGTTTTAGCTCCACAGGAATGATGAAGGAGCAAATCAATGACACATCACAATGGTCAGATTTGGTGCCTCACCCCAGATGCCAGTGGATGTAAGTTTCTATCTGCAAGTATTTATCATTGCATTTATCATATATATCAAGAAGTAGCAGAGTAAAAATCGGTAGAATGAGCATCCCAGCACTTCTTACAATCTCACCACAGAGATTAGGCACAAAACTGCTCACAGACTGGGATAGAGGTACTAAGACATTAACTCTGCCATTCAGGGTTAACCAGAGACAACCATAAAGCTTGGACTGCTGCTGCCTGGATTGCTGCAGGAGAGGTCTTCAGTCTCCTGCAAAGTTCAACCTGTCCTTCCAAAAGCAGCCTGCCACCAGCACAATGAAATCCAGTGCAGAAATAAACAAGAGATTAATAAAAAATATCAAAATCCTATTTTTACTGTTAGGAAAGAATTTCAAATTTTTGCAAATTTCAACAGCTATATCCATGGGCAATGATCAGCTGCTTCTTCCAACAAACTTTTATGCAGATGTATGACTGATGTTTAAATATCTATCACCATTTTTCGTCTCCCTTTCTTTCTCATGTTTATTATTTGTTGTCATTTTTCTTAAATCTTGTCGCAATTTGTGCACATGCTTAGTGTTAATAAGTGAGTGAGCAGTCTCAGCAAACTCAGGCAGTCTCATTGAGTTCCATTTGCCAGTGTTAGTTAGGTCACATAGTGAAATCCACAGTCAGGAGCTTACAATCCAACATAAAGAAATAACACAATTCAAACCAGAGAAAAGAGAGGTGTCCTGATGTGGGAATATAGCCATGTGTCCTTGCCTCTGTGCACATACAGAGGTGTGTATGTGAGAATATGTGTAACAAGGAGGGAGAAAAAGTAGCTATGTAGCCTTCATTTAATTATACAAAAATTAACTTGAAGAATAAACAAATGAATAATGTAAATATTAGAATATTACATTATTCTAGAGATCTGTCTTAAAGAAGTGGGGTAATTTTATTAACAGTCCCAGCCATTAGGTTATTGTTGCAGAATGCAGGAAAATTCCTTTCAATTAAAGGCAATTATTTGTTCTGCAGTTGATAAATTATTTGCCAGCTTTGTCTAATACTGAAATTTTGGCTTTATGCATTCAAAATTATTTAAATTATTAACACACACATAAAGGAAGCAAAAACTTGAATGCGGAATGTGTTCCACCTCACATCGTTCTGCTTTTCCCGTGGGCCTGAAGTAGGGAAAGTGATTCTCAGTCCTTTTCTTTTTTTCCCCCCACTGCTTTTATTTGATTTAATGAGGTAGCCCCCCTGCAAGTTTATATTTATGAATTCATAATGTGAGCCAGCAATTTCTTATGCAAAGTCAAGTAATTGTGTTGCAGATTCTTTCTCTCACTCCCATCCAAAGATATGGTTAACTGTCACATTTTATAATAGCACCATCTTTCTTCCATTAAAGAAATTACTTCAATAAGATTCCAGCTTTTTCAGGGCATATCACAGGTAAAAACCCGAGTCGTCACTCAATAAATAGTTTTAAATTCAGCTACCAAACAAGTAATGCACAAGTTCAAGCTGTGAAGCACTATTCTTTTCCTTCTGGAATTGTTTATTTCTAGCTTTCATTCTGATTTCTGCCAGGATAAGGATTTAGGATGTAGAGCATCTCTCTTCAGATAAGAGACATATATTCCAAAGCACGTATGTTTGGCATCCTCTTGCTGCATAATGTCATGTGCTGCTCAAAAGCTTCCTAAAGTCAGCTAAAGCTATAACAAAACTTTGCTTCAAGATGTTCTTTGTTCTGCCTCACCTCTTTCCCTGAAAGGTTAAAGGGCTGAGCTAGCTATTCGCTGGGAAAATTAGTTGCTTGCAAATCTTTTTTCAAATTCAGCCAGCTAATAAATGCATCCCTTAGTGCTTACAGCCCTCAAATATTCACAGATATTTGCACTAGTTAAGATTTTTCATGTTTATATTTTCCATAATTATTCATTATTTTCCCACCTTTTATTTGTGTTAATCCCTTGGTGGCTGTTGAATGAAAGGTTATATAAAAGGCAGCATAAAGGTGATTCAGGTATCATTTGCAGATGGCAAAAGAAGGAGCTCATGAAAAATTTTGAAGTTGTTTATTTCTAGCTACCTGTACTATCAACCTGTACTATAAACCTCTCTTGGATGTTCCATAAATCTTTATATGAGCTAAAATCAAAAGTGGTCCACTAAAAGGAGAAAGGGAGAGTCAATTCATTTATATGTACTCATTTGTCCAACTGTAGTTAGAACTATATCCCTGAAGCCTACAGGAATAGGCAACAAATGCTGTAAGTCTGAAAACTGTACTGGAACACAGCAGTTATCATACTGGACCATACCTGAGGTACTCAGCATCTCCTGGTGGTCAACAACAAATGTTTCAGAGGAATGTTGCAGTATCTTCCTGTTTTCAGCCCTCCTAGGCAAACTGTATTCAGAACTGTTCTTTTTACCTTGGCAAAAGATGCAAGAGAAAAATAAATCTTTTAGAAATAAACAGAGAGAGACATTCCAAGGCCTGAGGGAAAGGTAAGGACTTCTTGTTTTAGAAAAAAATCCAAATATTACACATGCCAAAAGAGAAAAATACCAATTTCAGTATAAAAAGAAATAAAAAACCTCCACACCACCAAAACAAACCAAAAGAGGAGATGCTCAGCCAAACAGAAAGGCAACATAATTAAAATGGATCAAAGACTTCAATTTTTTTGCAAATGTTGAAATTTACCCCATGCAGAAAGTCAGCAGAAGGCCTAGGCTCTCCTTTAGCTGTCACTCCCTACCCTGAGAGCTTTCCTGAGACTTCCAAGAGTTCACAGGCTCTATGCCTGCCCTTAGGACAGAGGAATTTTTCACCCACAATACACAGTCACCTTATATGAATCAGTTCATTATATCACCAAATCCAAGAGCTTAGCAGGATTTGTTTTTTCTTCACACTCAGATGTATGTGTTAAGAAGATGGTTATCCAGAGTTCTACCTTCACTTAAAATAAATACAAACAGACTGAAGCAGACCTGTGATCTACAAAATTTCTACAGTGACACCACCCAAGCATTCCCAAGCTTTCTTTAAATTGTCCCTAAACACAGATCCCCCCTGGCTCAATGAATCCCAAATCCTACACCCCACGCCCTCAATCAACTCCCATTTCTTCTGTAACTCTAGTAAGGGATATTTCCAGATGACAAGAGATGGGCAGATACAGACCTATGTGCTATTCCCCTGTATTTGCTGTTATTTCAACTCCCTTCTTTAGCCCCAAACATTAATCACTGCCAGTCTCAGTCCTGGCATTGACTTAGACTGTGAATTCCATAGGTCAAGGACCGATGTGTTCTTATCTTAATCAGTGAACCATTTTGTTCCAGGTGGGAACTCACAGCTTCCTACTGGAAAGGAGAAAGTGCTGTTACAAACTGTCTCTGTATGAACAAAGATGAGAAAATTCTTCACAGGCTCCAGAATGATGACTGAGAGTTGGACTGAAACGAGGAACATGAGGACAAACCCATCACCAGGATGATGACTTATGTATAAATTTACAGTGAATGGGAAGGATATTTACTGAGATTAAAAGCAGTGAAAAAATCATAAGGCAAAGAAAATAGAGGGCAATACCTGTTGCTTTCCACCCGCCCACCTGCAACTGTGCAGCAAATGAAGATGCAATGAAAGACAGAGCCAGAAGCACAGAGGTGAACAAGGTTGATGTGGCTCTAGAATACAGAAACCTGGGGAGTAGTCCAGGTATTACCCATGAAAATAATTCTCAGAACTGGATTTTTTACACCACTGTATCTTTTTTGTTAACTTCTGAAAAGACATCAAAGCCTCCCATGTAAAAAGTTTCTATGCGATGAGATGAAAACTCATAATTTGGAAGCAGAACTTTTAATGTGGTCAGTGGTAGAAGTACTGTAAGATGCACTAGAATTTTCTGTCTACTTCATTTACTAGAATGAAAGAGTTCCTGACAACTCCAAAGACAGATAATTAGTCACTACAATAAAGCAGGGATCCTTCCTCTATTGCAAACAAGTCTGTTTATCAGCTCAAGGAGACTGATAAAAGAAAATGTCATACCAAAATGCTCAATCAATGTAAGAAACAATGGATTGGTTAAATAACTAGTTGTCCCACACAAAACAACTGAAAAAAACCCCACTGATATGCCATTCCAGTACAGTACATTTAAGTCATCAGTTACCAATATCTCAGTGCTAGTACAAGGCTTTTACATCTGCCAAGTAGGATATAACTTCAACTGTATCACTTCCATTTTAATTATTTCCATTAAAAGCAACTAAGCTGGAGGGAAAAGCCCATATGTTATCATTGCATACCACAACATACCATAGAGCTCACACTAATCCATCACAGCTCAGATCCCAGCAATACTCTGTTACCATCACCCATTTAAAAGGTTCAGCAAAAGCCATTCTGATTCATACATTCCCAAAGAAAAATGACTGGGCAGCAGTGATATGAAACTGCTTTACTGCATAACAATATCAGCAATAAACACACTGAAAGAATTGGCTACACAGATCTATGTTTGCCAGAATAACTCCTTCATTCTGTTGACACATTCAGATTCTTCAGTCCTTCTTGGTTTCCAGTTGCTCCTATACAGAAATTCAAAGTTTCACCTCTCATAATTCTTTATAAGCTTCTCTTCTATTCCTAGTTATCCAAACCAGATTTTTATTATGCTAACAAATCAAGCTAATAAAGACAAAAAGGAGAGCACCTCTTTTTCTGAGAGAAAAGATGTTATCTCCTCATTTTAGCCCTCAAACCTAGCACTCTCTAAAGGCCTCCTGATCACTTTGTGAGGCAGGGCCAGTAGCAGGGCTAGAAGGTGATTAACCTAAAAGAGGAGATGTGTCCCTAATGAGAGCACAAGCTTTGGACAAGTTGTACTCAGAGAGGGGCCATCCCTCCTTCCCTGTAAGTTGTCCAATCACCACCACAGACAGCAATTTTTTGCATGCACGCATATCTCCTTTGTGCTAATTACATTAAGGAAAAAAACCCTCTGAGAAGGTAGATTCCTCTAGTAGGGAGTCTGTGCTTTGACAACTACTCTACAGAGATGGTTTCATACTTAGAGCAAGATAAAGCAAATGTCTTCACCTATTTAGGTTTGACATGGGCAAAACCAATACACTGAGCACAGACCTTATGGCAGGAGCAGAAATCTTTACATCTTAGGAGAACAAGAAGAGAAAGATTGAAAAGTTTGGGCTGAAGAGAAAAACAGGAGAAAAATAAAGATTAGAGGGGAAGACTAGGAGAGTGGAAAATCAAAAGAAAGAACCATTTTTTTACAACTTCTGTTCACGGACAACTCATGCTAGCACACTCTCTGCTCTGCAAAGGCCCAAGCCACTTTTGACCTATACTGAGCTTTACTCACAAGTAAATTTTGAGAATAGTGACACTTCAGATCTATTGAAACTCCAATGTAGTATCATTTTTCTTAGAAGACAGGCTGGAGATGAGCCATTATTTGTCTCTGAAATTGGAGATAACTATTAGTACCCAAATCACCAAACCCTTAAGAAACATTGCAAAGCTTTTAACTTGTAGTAGGAAGTTTCACAGTTTCTATGTAAATATTAGAAAAAGTATCCCCTTAACTTTTTTTCCAGATAGATACATCTATGACTGAAGTATCTGAGTATTTTGAGTATTCAGAAGTACTGTAAACAATCTCTAGAGAAAAGAAGAGGAGGGTTTCTCTATTTTCTATGTTTCTGGGAATGCCTCCCCTTAAGACAAGTTCCCAGTGGCCATTGTAAAAGCTGAATTTTACTCCCTGCATTCAATGCTTGGCACAATATCAACAGCAACATAAAAGAATAAGCCACTTTAAACTAGAGGGGAATGTGATTTTGCCAAACATCTGCCCCATCTCCAGTTCTGCTCTTCACTAGTATGGAAAAGGGAACAGAGCACTTTTAGATATCTAAAATAAATATTACAAAGCACACAGGGTAGACAGAGAGCAAAGAGGAATCACAGAAGAGCAGAGGGTGTTTGGAGGGTCCCAGAAGAACATCTGCAATCCAGGGCAGCCACCTCAACATCAAACACTGAGACACTGCTCCCTCCCTCCCTTCCAGGCTGTCCCTCTCTGGGCTTGAGTGCCCATTTTCTCAGCAGGGTTTGAAAATGTTGACATTATATTGGTCTGCCAGATAAGTAAAGTATATAAAGTAAAGTATGTTATTTTGTTCTCAGTACAAGAAGGCATTAACTGCCTGCAAAGGGAAGGGATTCGTGACATGCTAATTTCTTTTTTTCCTCCAAGAGATTTCAGGCATCATATGGGTAAAGCTCAGTGGCGATTCATTGCTCATTAGCCTACTCTGATACTGTACAGTGGGAATGAGATGGGAAGAATCAGTAGGTAGGGCTGTCCACAGGAAAAGGGCAATGCTTAAACACAGGTGATTTCCCAAATATCTGTACAACCTTCATTTTAACGAACAATGTTCCACATCTCTGCATGTTTCTCTACACCATCAATTTTCTGAAGCTCTCCTATCACTTCCAAATGAGACCCTTTCCTACTCAGACTGGTATTTTATTACCATGATCTACTTGTAAATACACTCAAATGCACGGGATCACCCTGCAGAAGCAGAATACAAATTATTTATAATCTCTGTAGTAACTAAGGACCACACACCATAGATGTTAAACTTCTTTCATATTTGTTTATTTTGAAGACCTGTGTTGTTCATCTAAGCCACTGGACATTTTTATATGAAGCTTTTTAGTCCATTTTGTAGGACATCAAATGAGTGTCAAGCAAAGGACATCTTATACCATTAATGGATGTAATTACATAAAATGGCTATTTTATGTCCTCCCTTTTTTATTAATTTAGCTTTCTGACTTTGACAGCATATCAGTAGACATAATGAGTTCTTTTGCATATTCTGATCATTTCAATTATCATGGCATCTCAAAACCTTCACTGACCTATTTTGATGCAAGCAATAAAACCTGTAGTAAAAGATGATCCATTGTAAAGACCTAATGTCATAAAATTGCTGATCCAAAACAGAAAAGCACAAGAACTGGCAGGGTAAGTCAGTGAAGAATGGTTATCCTGTCTCACACAAAAATAAGCTCAAGAAAGACTATCTGTGTGGAAGCCAGGTTGCACACAGTCTCTTAACAAAACTCAGAAACAAAATCTGAATGATTGTCATCAGGCATCTTGTGGAAGCATGGCCAGATTCCAAGAAATTCAGAGCACAGAGGAATTCCATGCCTTCATCTTAAGGTCAATGCAATACAAGTTTCACCACATCCTCTTTAACTAGAAAAATGTAGCTGTTGTGGTGATGCAAATGGAAGTGCCCAGATTTCACAGGCACACACATATATGTGCACACATGCACACTCAGACACAGTGCCTCTGACACTTCACCCTTCCTCAATCAGGCTTTCCCTCCTTTCCTGAAATTTTCAGTATTTTCCTGGTTTATAGAAGTTGCACTCAACCCTAGAAAAGAGTTCCCAAGAAAGGCTCCTGTCCATATTACCAACCAGGTTCAGTCAGGGCTGGATACCTACTGCAGTGTCTTCTAAGCATCTTCATTTGTTCCTGCTGAAGTTGCAGACTCCCTCCATACTCCATCATCAGCACATTCTTGCTCTTCTCTGATCTCCACCATGGTCTTCAAGTCTGAGAGTCTTTTAATTACTCATCTAAATTTACTTAAATATGATTAGTTCTCATGACAACTCCTATCTATAGCACCACTTTTAATAGCTGTTTTTTCTGATCAAGACAAATTCTTGTGATTTAAGGCTCTGTGTTCACTGTGTTATAATTAGGTAGAAATCATGTCAGGTTTTGAAAGAGGTAAACAGCCCTCCTCCCTTTTTAGAGTGTGCATACATTCATGTATGCAGCCTCAATGAATCACATTGGAGAATGATCCAGGTGAAAGCTAAACCTCAAATCTGTGATCTGCAAGAGCAGAGACTTAATCCAGTTTTTCATGCTAAACCCCGTCTCTGTAACTTTTGCTATAAAAATGAGTATTTCTTGAAAGTAGGTGAGTGAAGATCAGTGAAGGATTTCAGATACCTCCTGGGACTCAGACAAAAAAACCCACAATGCTGGAAATTGCTCATCAAAGCCTACATCTGCTATTTCCTAAGTTGAGATTTTCCAAGTTTTCAAAAATTAACTGTTCACAATAATGATATCAAGACTGCTAAAATTTTCCTACAGAAAAAATTAAAAAATTTGTATCCAACATTAGACACACAACACAAAATATCAATTAAAATAGTTAAAAGTCATATGATGACTTTATCATCATCTTGTGAACTAAAGACAAAGCAAAATCCACATAAGGAAAAGAATGTCTACAGACTAGGTAGTTACTTCAACCACCAGCCTATTTTCTTGTCTGCATAAGTCCTTGAATTACAACAGAAATTAAATCCTAACACTAAACCATCTTATTATATTACCAAACAAATTTCCTCAGAACGAGCAGATCTGTGCAAACAGCTTGGAAAATCTTAACTGCATACTGGCAATGTGAACTGAAATACTTCCACTGATTTTCTCATGGCTATACACTGGGACCAGCACCTCTTGACTCACAGTTTAATGGTTCATCTATTGAAGCTTTCCAATCTAAGTGTTTCCTGTCTTGAAAATGTCCAGACTTCTCCCATCTTCTTCTGATTACCTAAAATAATTGTGCAATTGCTGTGCAACTAATGCTCCAATTCATTCTTCCTCCAGGTCATTTGTACACCTATTTCATAACAGACTGGTAGTTCCTAATGCTCAGCTCTGGGGCAACTCACTATTAACCTTCTTTTCTTCTGAAAAATTGGTTATTTATTTTGACTTCATTGTCTATCTTTTAACCACTTTTAATCCATGGCAGGATCTGACCTCTGACCACCAAAGTTTCTTAATAGTCTCTTGTGAAGACCTTCAGCAGAGTCTTTTGTTCTCAATTTTATTATACTCATCCATTCTCCTTCACCCACCACTTCCTTCAGCATTTTCAGTGTGTTCCAACAGGTTAAAAAAGCTTCCACTTACTTTTCAAAAACAGCTGGTATCTTGTGCCATAGTCACCTTGGAGATTAAAAATTTGAATAGGTTCTCAATTCATTTCCCAGTGCTGCATTATTATTCACCAGGAGGTAATTTTTTAGCAAGAAGCTTATCTTAATAAACACGTAAGGGCTATCCTAATTCTACGAGGTACCTTCTTTGCAATTTAATGCAGACACACAAATGTACTTTTGGAAAGTGATGTGCTCATAACCACACAATGGGTGTTACAGATATTACTTTGAGTAATATTTTCACCTTCCCAATTAAACTGTAGATAGTCACAATTAAAATAAAAAAGGCCAAAAATCCACAAAAAAACCAGTCTGTCGTATTAAGTAAACTTACATAAATATTTTAAAGCTCTCTTTTTTTTTCACTAAAGTGATTTCCTCTGTCCAATANCTGTCGTATTAAGTAAACTTACATAAATATTTTAAAGCTCTCTTTTCACTAAAGCGATTTCCTCTGTCCAATGTCTCTCTGTCACTGATGCTTCAGGTGCCTCAGGAGTTCCTAGACATGCAGACTTCAGCTGGCCAGGTGATGAGCCATGGAAACATTTGTCATTGTAGTTAGACATGCACAGGTCCCACAGAAGGAGCTCCTACACACCCTGGTCATGCAAACATGCTCTTGCTCAGGGAGGCAGAGAGGAGCAGGCTGGAAGAAAAAAATAACCAACTCATGAGCTGATCCATGTCCTTCTCTGAAAAGCACACATGAAAGGCATTGGCAGAAAGTAGCCCAAAGACACATTTGATTGTTCTGTTTTCCACATTTGCCATAGTGTGCATACCCACATCTTTCAAAAAGCTCTCCAAAACATCCTGGGTAATGAAGGTGTCATTGGACTCCTATAAGCCAAATGAGTACATTCTGATTGTCAAAGGTGTCTTATAATGGTAGAAATGTGGGACTGCAAACAGGCTGTCACATCTTTGTTACATTTAACTGTTGTGTTGTATTTGCTTTTCTTTACTTGATCATTAAGTAAAGAAAGTCATCCTTTCTTTTTAGGAAGAGAGAGTTAGAAGAGGATTATTTTTTAAGTGGCAGCTCCGGGAAGGGGAAGGAGGCAAGAAGAACAGTGAAAATTGCTGCAAGGTCATAGTCAAGTCAAAAAGGAGAATAGATGAGTGAAAGAATATGTGCCGTCCAGGGTTTTGTACTGGGTGGTTTCTATAGCTTGACATGATTGCAGTGAGAGCTTCTAGAGAGAAGATATACTTACAGGAGAAAATGGATATGGAAATATCTGAGATACAGAAGGATTTTAAAGTATATTCTTTCTGAATTACAGCTTTTCATGAAAATACTCTTCTTCAAACATGAGCCATTATCTAATTGTTCCCTTTTCTGCCTAACTCAAAGAGAATATTAGTTTTTTGACAGTAATCCTTGCACTGCAGCCCTAGCTGTGAGGTTAAGGAAGGATGTCCCTGAGACACTTATTCCCTCAAGAAGCTGTTACTAGTAAAGGTGTTATTGGTTGTAATTTAGTGACTGCCCTGTGCTCCCTACAAAACCTGTGGATTAGTGCTGTATTACAGTTACTTTTAGTGAATTTAATGTTGATGTCTAGCAAAAAATCCAGAAATTCCACCAAAGGCTGGTGGTCTGTCCAGTGTCCACTCTGTGCAAGTATCCAAGTGCTGGGTGAAAGATGAATGGCCTGTAAATAAGAGAACAGGAAAAAAAATCAGTGGCAGAAGGGACTCAAAGAGCTCTGCTGAAAGGTACAAGGAGCCAGTCTACACCAAGTAAGCTGGCCTTTCACAAAAGAGCAAGCCCAGGGGTAACAGAGGCCTAAGTGAGACACCTGCTTTTCCACATCAAATACTTACAGGTGGTGTATGTGCTAGGGAAAACAGGTGTTCTAAACAGATACCCACAAAAAAAAGAGCAGCCAGGTAACACCACAGAAAGCATAGGAAGACACAGGATGTGGCATAGGTGGACAGCGGCTCTGTGAGGAGGTGGTGCCCCAGCAGTATGGGGTGGAACAGAATTCAGGGACACATTTGCTAGAGAACGGCCACAGAGTGTGAGTGATGTTGAAACCGTGGTCAGGCTTCTGCAGCCTCTTTTTCCCTCAAGTATCTCTTCTACTTTCCCTTCCATACTCTATGTTCTCCCTTCTTCAACTAGAGCAGGTCTGGACAAGGACATGCCACAGCACACGTTTACCTTCTCCCTCCTTGGTCATTCATCCACAGCTCATGGAACCTTCTCTAAGATCATCAACATCAAGGCAAGAAAACTGACAGCACCAGCCCCAAAAAGTGCCTTACAGGCAGCAATATGCACTGCTGGAGCATTGCCAGGGGGAGTTCCCCACTACTTGCACAAAACTCCCTAAAATACAGCTTTCAATTCACAGACTGTTTGCCTGTTTTTCTGGTTTGGGTGGCCTTTCTTGGGAATGCTTTATCTCATTGTCTTCATACACCACATGCTTCCAAAGACAGCATTTTGTTCTGATTTGCTATATTCACAGATGGTGTTGCCTCTGTGTATATAAATATACATAAATGTGTACATACATTTACATATGAGCAATTCCTAGTCCGAAGGCAATCAGAGGTTACTCTGAGATCAGAGCAACTTGGTCAAACAGAAAGTGTCCCTGCCCATGGAAGGGAATTGGGAACTGGGTGATTCTAAGGTGCTTTCCAACCCAAATTATTCTATGATGTGTTTAAATTATGTCATGCAGTCAATGCCAGAGCAGCACAAAAACACCTGGAGGAAGATGGTGCCCACTGGAGGAAGAGGGGCAGAGCATCTGTCACATCCTGTCTATCGCCACAGTCGTCCTCCTGTGACTAGACAAGCTTATAATGAAGATTTGCTTTATTAGCAGTGTCTGGTATAGCACAAGCTTGTAATGCCATTAGCACCCTAAAACAAATAAGGAAAAAAAGAAACATCTGCAAGGGAAAATTCCTACACGAAGTAACAGATGTGATTCCAAAAGGCTTCTCTGAAAAGCATTTTAAGTTTTAATTATTTAGAGTTTCTCACTGTGTAGATGCAAAACTCGCACGGATTTCTGAACCATAAATAGCAGATTGAGATTGCATTTGAAGAAATTTAATGCCAGAGGAAGAGTGGACCCTTTTCTATAGAATTAAGCCATACAAAATATCATTTGTTGGAGGTATATTCAAGAGATCCAATTTAAATACTGTACAAAAAGCATGACAAAATGCTGGATTTGGACAAAAAATAAATTCCAATTCATTCCTACAAATGCAATGATGAAAGTCCCAGTTCTTACCATACTGAAAATGAAATGGGACAAAGTGATAATGATTACAGAGCAGAAAAAAATCACCTTCTGACAGGGATATGGAGCACATAACTGAAAAGATGCTTTTATCTTGTTTTCAGCTCTAATTTCATACTCATCGATTAACAGATTTACTCTGTGCTTCATATGATATCATGCATTATTCAAGCAACTTCTTAAAATTTAACAAAAGCACAAGGAACAAGAGAAGAATATCATAATACACAGAATTTTAAATGTCGTTAAACCAAAGGTATGCTTTAAAGAACATATCTTCTAAGGATACCAATATAAACAACCTGGTTTTCTCGCAGCATGAAGTCTGGTTTTGTCTGCCTTGTTTACCAGGGATTTTTCGTGCCAGGAGCCCTTTGTATAAAGCTGCAAGTAAACGAATCATTACAGAAAGGAAAACACAATTCTTACTCATTAGGCTCACAATTGTTATTCATTAGTGTATTCGTTCACCTTGATTAAGCAGTAAAAAGGAAGAGGGTTGGGGATTTCAAGAGAGGAACACAGGCTTTTGAAGTGCAGCAACTCTCAGCAATTCTCAAAAAGGCTGCAAGGAGTTAAGAAGGAATGAGTGATGTCTGTGTGCAGCTCCACACTTTAGTCAATCCAGGTTACATGCTTTCTCAGCAGGCAAAATTCTATATTCTGAAAAGATATAAAGCATGGTAATGTTGGCTGGTACAGAACCCAAAGCACTGAATGCAGGTAAATTATAATAGCTTCCAGTCTCCTTTCCTGGAAATATGCTGTGTAATTAAGAGCTTTCCACTTGAGTGAAAACTCCTATTGTTCCATTCTTTTACTGACATTTAATTTGCCCAAAATAATCTTGTTTACCTGGTTACATTTTTCCTTATGGTTATGTCAAGTTTTCTATTGACACAGTTTTGTTAAGACAAGCAGAAAAACAAAACAAACCACAATCACAACAAAATGTGACCTTTACTCAGTCACAAGATGGTTTTCATCTGTAGAATATGATCACACCTGGCATTGTCTAGCCACAGGTGGTACGCAAGAGACAGCAGACTTTGTGGTAAATGGAGATTACAGAGAGTTCCTGAGATTTACAGACCCCACTGCAATTAAATTGTACTTGAGCTCTTGATCCCAAGGGAGCCTTTTACAGCCATCAAAATTTGGTATCACAACAATTGTGGCTGTGCCTATCACAACAAGGGAATTTCACAAGGCTCTATGAGTCATTAGAAATAAGTACCCCAAAGTGTGAAAGCTCAACTAGAAAGGCCTTTCTCTGCCTTAGAAGCCTGAGAATATAATATTACAGAATTTCATAAACATTGTTTATGAAATAGCTGTGTAGCTGTTGTTCTATTAGAGCAAAACTTTATGCTACATCAAGAGCTGAAACAGGCTGGCTAGTGAAATTACAAACCAGAAATCTTTCTCTCTTTGTGGGAGAGGCAGCATGATAAGCAAACACACCTTCATTTGGAGTGTTTTCTCACATAAACTTTTTTAGCAGTTTGCATTGTGCTGACTGGATATGCAGATGATATGTGGATTAGGCAGCAGACAGATCATCTGTCTAAATGCCATCATGAAACAGCTGCCCTCTTCTTTTCTATCCTGTTAATGCTAATCTTCCAGATCTCGAGCAGGCACTGGTATTATTCCTAGAAAGACAATAATCAGAGCAATGGACCCAAAAATACACTATGCAAAATGACATGTCACATTAGAGGAGCACTTTGTTTTCATCTCTGTATTCAAAGTGTTGGATGCAGCACATTTAGAACAAAACCCCTGGACTGAAACCTTGAGAGCTTCACAAATCACATTTCCTTTGCAAGCCAACACAGCATTTTTTTTCTAATTGCCAAGCTGCTGATTTTAATGTAGAGTGGACCTTATCGATAGTCTGGGATTAATGTTGTGGAGATGCTGTCAGTACCTAATAGGAAATAGCATTCCTTCTGAAAAAAATCTTCTTAACTACTTGTACTTGCACTTTTTGGTTCTAATCAGAAATCCCTGGCCCAGGAATGGTTCTAAGTAATTAGGGAGATGTTATGCATTTACCTATGGCTTATACATTATTATAATTACTGTCTGGAACTGAATCATGTGCATCAAGTTTTTTCCCTTTCTCTTCTCTACAGACAAATTTGCTCAACTTTTTGGACTTTGTGTGAAACTTTCTAATGCTGGTTATTGTTGGTGCCCAGCTCTGAGCCACTGCACGTCTGGAGTGTGTCTGCATACATTTTCTGTTTGTACCTTACTATGTCTATTCTGCTGAGTTTCTGGAGACCATGGGGAGACCCATGAAGTTCCTTCTGTGGCTTACAAGACACAGGGACAGGAAGGTGTTATGAGTAGAAAGTTATGTGACATGGAATTGTCTGATGTTAAAGTCTTTGCTATCTGGACACTTGTTATTAAAAATACTACACCATTTTAGCAGTAGCCACAAAAAGTTCAAACAGTTCTGGTAAGAAGACATTTATAAGACTGCGGACTAAGTGTTATTAGAATATGATTTTATTTTCTTTTTACAATAAGTCTGACATTCAAGCTACCTGAAATCTAAAATAGTGTGAGTTTATGTGAAGTTCTCATCTTAGTCAATCAAATCCCTGATGTGAGCTCCACATTTTCTTTTTGTTGACACAACTGAATAACAGGGTGCATGTTTTTCAGGCAGACAGATAACCCAGAAACCTCTCTAGCTGTGGTGTGAACAATGGCTATAAGAAGACATTTCCACTTTTCAAAGACAGGTACAGACAGCCACATAGTCAAATTAATGCAGATATGGTTCCTATAAACTGCTGGTGGGAAATGAGGATGCAAGGGTTTCATATTTGCACAGATCCAGCTGGGTTCAGCTGCAATCAAAAATTAAGATTTTCCATATTTTATCTTCCAGGTATAATTTTACTTGTCCACATCTGTAAAAGGCTGCTAATCCCTATGAAGTAATTTGTAAATTATTTAAAATGCACTTGGCAATATAAACAGTGATCAGATGAAAATTTCCTTGCATTATTTGAAACCTGGGTTTTAATATTTTTAATTTCTATATTTAGACTGTTTAAGCACCAAGCATGCTTTGACCTGGTAGCATTACACAAGCTCATTCCTGGAAAATGTCTTTTGTTCCCCTCTGCTTGAGGGTCAGCAGGGTGTCCAGTACCACTCTCCCTTTCCTGCAGCAAAAACCAGTGCATGGAACAGGATTTTTCTAAACAGCAATCAAGTCTCATCTCCATTTACTTGGAATAAGCAGGTTTTGGACAAGTACATTAAAACAGTGACATGACTTTTCTGTGGTTTCCAGGCCTGAGTGCTGTACCCAGGCAGTGGGACCATTGTGGCCAGCCCTGTCATGTGCCAGGGAGATGTCATGGGCTGGTGCCACAGGTGTGCAATGGGGAGGGATTCTGGCACCTCTTCCTTGTGCTGGATAATATCTGTTCTCACCTGAGTTCATGTTTGACCATGACACTCTGTGTGAGCACCAACAGCAGCATGCAGGGAGTCATTACCATCATTTTCTCTACAGAGAGACACCTGTGTGCAAACCAGGCTTGATTCTGCAAACCCATGATGTTTAGCAGCAGGGACAGCTGAAGGTGGAGTAGGACACCTTTTACCTGAGTCAAAAGTAAATTGAAAGATCACTGTGTGGTGATCAAGTTCAACAGCAAATATGACCCCAAGGGATGGAGCAATGATGTTTGCTTCCCGTGGACCTTTAACATACCCCAGTGCAAAATTAGTGTGTTCCTGCTTTGGACAGGAGCTGAGCTGATCCCACTGACAGCCACCTGGAGCGGCTTGAATGATTTTTATAGGAATTTAACTTTTTAATCTTCATGACAGGAACTGGGAAAAGTCAGTCAAGAAAATTACTTCAGAATATTCTGGCATCTGCTAAGACATTTTCTCATTGTACTGGCAATTTCTTCTGCCCTGGAGAAGAAATGGGTGACATTTCTCAGGGTTATACTGTGCTCCATGTACTGCAGCTGAACTGCCAGCTGAGTCCCCAAGACAGGGCTGTAATTGGCTCAGTGCATACCAGCTTCCCTTTGACTCCCCTTTGTGAACACAAAGGCTGGGATGTAGCCAAGGCAAGAAAATGTACAGCAAAACACAGCTGACATGAATGGCAAAATAAACAAAAGCAGATGTGTCTCTTCACATGGTTATGTGAGAGAGGTGGGAGCAAAGTGTGTTTTGACAAGAACAAAAGAAAAAAACTGGTATCTGAACACAGGAGGCTTTGCAGACAAAGAAAGGTGCTGTCAGTGATCATCAGTGAAGAAGCATTTGCAGATCACAAGATACCAACAGTGAGGAAATGGCTGTTGAGGGTACCAAACCCACACAACAGACCAAACAAATCACAAAAGCATGATATCCATGTTCAAGGCTTCCAGCGAAATACTGCCAGCACTTGGGCAGTACACCCAGACCCCTTCACAAATCTAAGATGGATCCAAGTTCTCTACTACTTTGCCATATACTGTGTATTTTCAGATGCAGCAGGTTTTTTACCAGACTAAATGGAAGCAATGTAAGAAATTACACATGATTTAGATTTGAATGACACTGAAGTGCATATGATGGCGCTCTTGAAATTCAAGATGCCTCACAGTTCTAGATATGCCTGACTTCTGGATTGCTGTAAAGCTGCTGTTGCTAAAATGTCAAAGAGTAAGTACTGACCTCTGTATTTACTGACACACAGGGTTTTCACTGAATGTGATAGTGGCAATAAGTGGAATGATAATGGATATTTTTGATCCAATGTAAGATGGAGGTTGCACTGACCTAGAAATTTTACCTACCAGTTTCACATATGATCCCCACCTGCTAAGAAACCAAAACCCTTCCTCTCTAAAGGCAGAGCTTGGGTGAGAAAACTTAATAAATACAGTGACTTTCCAAGGTTATTTCTGTGTCAGAACTGAAGTTCCTAACTTAAATTATATCTCATATCTAAAGATCCTTTAGATTATGTCCCACAGTGTTGCCAGGAGCAATAGTATATTAGATAAATCAGATATTCAGAAGGAAGATAATTACATCAACAAGATTAGAGGTTTTGAAATACCTGAACTTAAATGATGATAACAATTAATAAAATAATGGGGTTTAAATAGCATGTTTATATCTCTTAGAATTAACAGAGGAATACAGTATATTCACATTTTATATCAAGCTATTTATGTCTTGGGAGTAAACTTTTCCCTTCCACAGGGAAATAGGGTTAGGTTGAGGGGGCCTTTCCTTTGATTGTAAGAGTTTTGTTATAAATAACATGTCTTTTTTCATTTGCACATTACAGTTAAATACCTGATCACAGCAGGGATGCCTACGAACTACCAGTAGGTGAGAGAACAAACGTTCTCTTTTCCATGTCCTTAAATATAATTATTTTTGGCTTATACGCAGAATTATGCATCCATATTTTGGTATTAACCATGTATGAAACTGCAAACTTGTGTTTACTGAGGTTATTGTGGATCATCAGGGGTGCAAAGAATCCATAAGTAAATCATTGTAATATTAATAGCAAAACTGTTCATTCACATCAATCGGAGCCCTAGAACATGGTCATTATTCATTACAGATGTTTCCACTTGACAAGAGAGATTCCTTTTTTCAGTGCTACCTATCTAGAATTAAATAGTATTTTAGTATTGTCACATGGAGACAAGATGCAAATGAAGAGTTATACAACTTTTAGACAAAAAATGTCTGTTTATATTAATTCGGAACCTACTTAGGTTCTTCAAAGAACAGGAAAAGTGGTTTTGCAAATTAGTTTCCAGAATATTATTTAATCTGGAAAGCTCACATTTTTTTCATAAAAGGCCATTTTATTTCTTTGCTTGGTTATTCTTTACATTCCTTTAATGTCAAATGGCAGTTTTCTTTACTAATGGTACTGTAGTCCAAAAGGCCAGGAACAGCAGTAAGCTTATTAAATATTAAAAAGGGCCTCTGAGAAAAAACAGCAAGATGCTTGACTATGCTATCAATGATTTTGGAGTTGTTTGGGGGTTTTTTTTATTTTCCTTTATGCTAATTTATTTTTAGAGCACCTGCAATATTCAAACCATGGAGAAAAGGTTTTCAGGCCAGGGGGTATATATTTCATAAGCAAAAACTGAATGAAGAAATGAAAGAAAAACAAAAACAAAAAAAAGAAGAATTATGGTTTAAGCTTCCCCTTTTTGAGGGTAGTTGCTGTTGTTGCAACTAAACAACCAACATAGTTGATCACTAATGAGAATTAAATTATTGTGTAGTTGCTTAACTCACAAGGCTGAAATACTCAACACAGTCAAAGACCTGAAATACAATTAGAATAAGATGTGACAGCCTGCACATTCCTATGATTTAAGGGCAAAACAAGTTTGCATCTACAATGTTGAGATTTATGATGAAAATGTTTATGCTTTGGTTTTAGCTCTGGAAAAATGAAGCCCCATGTATCCTAATACTGAGGTCTGAAAAGCAGTATACACACTCACAGAATTTATTCATAACAGATAATGTTTGTGGTACCAACTTAATTCCAAAACTTAGTTTAAAAAATAATTAGCTCCCTAACTGGAAAGCTTACTATTTATGGTCTAAACACAAAAGATTGCACCCAGTGACAAAAATTTTGTTTAGCTAGTAAAAGAGCAAATTGCTGTTGAATCATTGACACAAAAGCAACCAGGGAAGCAAAAAGGATTTGTTTAACATAATTCTAACTTACCCATGAGCTAAACTGCAGTATTTTTTATAATACAGTCCAAATAAATGGCTTGTGTTGGTGCTCAACAGGTGAAACTAGCTAAAAAAACCCATCTTGAAGTTTACAATACAGCAAGAAGATGACAAGATATTTGCATGCATAAAGGTGAAATATGCCAAGATTTATTAAAAATTTAGATATAATGGATGCATATGTCCTATTCTTTATGCTTGTAGATAAAAATGATTTATCTGATCATGGCAATGTTTACTGTTTCTTTTAGTGAAGGCATAAATCTTTGCACCTCCACAATAATATATTCGCACTTTTTTTCTCTTTCTACTCACAATGTAGGTGTGTTTCCCACAAGCTGTAATGTGATATTTAATTATTTACTTTGATTCAGAAATTGCAAAATGTCTAAATTACAAGCCACTATTCTATATCTAATTTTAAAAATTTAATTAAAGAGTCATTTTATACATACCTTGTATATTAATAATTAATTTCACCATTCCTTGGTGACTATGAAGATCACCCCCCTGCCATGGGCAGGGACACCTCCCACTAGCACAGATTGCTCACATGTCCACACATCCTGGGCTCAAACACTTCCAGGGAAGGGGCAGCCAGATTTTATCTGGACAACCTGTTCCAGTGCCTCGTCACCCTCACAGTAAATTTCTTGGCAACATCTAATCAAAACCTATTCCCTTTCAGTTTGAAGCCATTACCTTGTCCTGTCTGTACACACTCCTATAAGAATTCCTTCTCCTGCTCTCTTATAAGCAAACCCTCTTTAGGGAATATGGGTTAAGCCAAATCAAATACCTTTAGATATTTAGATTATATATGGCCATAGTCCATAAAGCTGTTTGATTTTGTTATCATGGGAAAACAAGGGAAAGTAGATCAGTGCATAGTATTCATGCATTCCCATTCTCTGCATTTTGCTCAATATAATTTTTTTTTCTCATTTGAGTGACTTCTCACACGCTTTTAAGGCTTGATGAGTTATTTCACTCTGGAAAAAAAAATAAACATGCTGAACCAGACTCCATACAGATAAGACAATAAAATAATCTCAGTTCTACCTTTGAGTGGCATCACAAAAAGAAAAATAAGTCTGCTAATTCAAATTAATACAATTTGGGGCAAAACTCCAAGTAGATTGGTTTTAATGGATATTTTTTCCTATTACACTGGCACATATTGAGATTGTCTGGATGCCTTAACTATACATTTCCATACCTCTCATTTCTTCTACATTTAACTTTAACTTTGACTACAGAATTTGTGCAATTTGTTTAGGAGGCAGTAGCATTAACATTTTTTCCTCACCTTGAATTATATTTTTAAATGATGACTTAATTTTTATTCCATTGTTTTTACAGTATGTAAGATATGTATTTGTGTGCATGTGTTTGTTTCTGGAAGTGTACAGAATGAGGAATTTATTTTCAAATGCCTTGTGAATAACTGCTAGTCTAGCTCATGCTTGATTTATAATTCCTAGTGCATTTGAAATATTTAAGCATGTTAAAAATAAATCTAAGCATCCCATTATAAACTATTTCAAGATCACCATTTTGTAACTGAGAACAGAATACTATGATAATCTGAACAAAAGAAATGCTGAGACAAAATGTGTGTAATATACCAACCGACTACACAATGCGAGTTTCCAGAAGGTGTCAGGCACACTGTGAGCTTCATGAGAAGCAATACAGGAAAAATCTGTGACCTTTCCATTTATCCGTTCCTTTCCTCTTTCAAAAAACTTCCTGATCTTTGGAAAATAATTAATCTTAGTGTATCAGACTATAGGGAACTTTACTTTTTCCTCTAAGAAGGAAAAAATTCAAAGTTACTAAATGGAGTTACAGGCATAGAAAGTATTCCTTCCGCAGAAGGAAAAAAAAAAAAAAGACAGAAGAAAGAAATGGGTCAGAATGTCAACTGATGCAATTTCAGGTGATTCCAATGAAATGGCTGACAGAGACATCAGTTTTAAGGTGAAAAAACCTATTAGACCATCCTAGTCTATCTTCCTGCATAATGCAGGTCAGAAAATTCCACATAGCAACTCTTGCTGAGCTGATAGATCTCTTGGTTCACTTAATTTGGCTCTCTACTTTTTGAAAGATTAGTAGATATTCTCCCTAGAAGGCAGAACATGATGAGACAGCTGCAGTATTTGATGCAGTATTTGATTTGCAAAAAAACATTTACAACTTTGGTCTGTTGTGAATGCAAGTAAGAAGAGCCCACACTGACCTCTCAAGAATTGTTTCACTGCCAAAGAGAGAAGGACAGTGTTTCAAAGAAAATGAAAACCTTTCTGGAATCCCAAGCTGACAGCAACAAATGTCTAGATGACAAGGTCAAACGGCAGGTATCTCTGTTATGGAAAACAAAGGAAGGTCACACATGGTATGACTTTCTGATTTTTAAGAGCATTTTAACTGGCACCTCACAATAAGACATCAGAAAAAAGGAATAAAGAAGAAGCCTAGTCATATACAGAAATAGAAAGTTCACTGTACGTGTGACTAGACAATAGACATGGGCACAGAGGCAGAATTGAAGAGATGTAGAATTTATTTCTTGAGATATCAGATGGCACTCCATGAAAGGATTTTTTTTCTCAGAGTTTGGATTTTCTAAGCTTGAGATCAATCTCTTTCATTTTGTCTGCACATTAGAATTCACAATAAGGAGAAAGTGCCATTGGCTTCAGATAAATGTGTGCTTGGTGTATAAATAGATATAATAAATGTGGTTGGCTAAAAAATGGATTATTTGTATTGGTGGAAGTCAAAAGCCATCGATTCACTCCAGCAAAGTGATAGTCAGAGGAAAGAGAGGTTAGTTTGCAAATAAGAAACCTGCTTATTCAAATTGTTTCAGTCCTGGCCCCTTGGTGAAGTTATTCTAAACCAACGGAAGGATTTATAGCAATTCTAAGAAAAGTAGACTTAGATTTTTTAATTATGATAGTCTGGAAAAAATGCTACAATGGCCTTGAAGGGCAATTCAGACAGAAGAAGCAGGTGGCAATAATGGATGACCTAGATTTAATAGGAATTGGGCATCTCTGGATAATCCATTTGGGACCAAAGCCTCTGAGGCAGCTGCTAAAAGCAGAGTTACCAAACTCTTTCCTGACAAAGAAAGGGGCAATTCTGGCTTTTTTGTAAAATGCCCCAGCATCCCAGTAGAAGAATATAGGCTCCTATTTTTGTTGTAAGTCAACCATCACACAGGTAGAGATTTTAACGCAGCACACTGAAACCAACCCACTGTATTACTGAGGGAACACATGGGAGCCTGTCCAATTGTTGGCTGTGTCACAGGGAGACTGTGACACCGTGTCACTTTGGTCCCCAGTGTATTTGAAATTGAATCTACACTTCCCAGCATCCAGAAGAATGCTCTGACCACGAAGTTATTGGGGCAATGGTGTTGCTACCCAGCAGAGATAGTGCTCTAGCAGACACCTCTGCCTAATGCAAACTTCTCCCAGAAATGATGAATTCTGATTTGTGTTCACAGAGTGAATGCAGAGAGATTTCTATTCTGTCTGATTTATTTTATGTTTGAAGTTATTTTCCAGTTCCTATGAATAATTCTTGGCTAGCAGCTCTTTCATAAGCAACATATTGCAAGGCCTGAAATAGCAGTGAGACAGATTTGCCCCTGTTGAAGTCAGTTTTGGTCCATGGTCCACAGGTAACATGTAACAGTGCTGATTTAGGTTAGCTCAGAATTTATCCCAACACATTTTGATAGGCCATGGCAAGTCAAATATCTAATTGAAAGCAGACCCTTTGGAATGAGGCCTTGGATGTAAAGCGTTATCTGGATGTTCATTTGTCTGCAATATCCAGACATATTTCTTTAGGTATGATGGTAAGTAAGCCTAAAAGGGATGCACAGATAGGGATGTGACTTCATTTAAAATTCTGGTATATCTAATCACTGAATTTTCTACTTTCAAATTAAATCAGACTGTATTAACAAGGGTTTCGGAAACAGGTAAAATTCCTATGTGCAAGACTATTTAAAACACAGGGCAGAGGAAGGAACTGTTGGATAATTACATTTTCCTTTATTTCAGTAATGCTGAGAAATAAGTCATTTCTATAATGGAGAGTGTAAAGAGTTCATTAGCCATCATCCTGGGAAGGCAGGAGCTTTGAGAAACAAACAGCAGTAAGTGTCCTTGGGGCAGCCACACTCTGCTGCCATGTGTCACAATTTTCTGCCTCACTTTGTATGCAGTGGGGATGTGCTACTCTGTGCCAACAGTTAATTATATGCCCACTGCAAAGGACCACTAAGTCACTGTAATTACATGGCTGCTTTATATGCTCACCTTATAGCTGTGTTTATACTGCAATGCTTCTTGCAAGAGGGTAACAAGGAAAGCTGCACTGTGGTGGTCAGATCTCCCCTACTTGTACCTATGCAAGGGTGGGATAGTGGAATGTTATCTGCTCCAGCAAATGCAGCAAGCCCATATACTCTGCTTGGTTGGCCTAGGTCAAGGTATCACAGCGAAATGGAGAAGATTTAATCCCAAATTCACATTGTCTTTGGCAAAATCCCATTTTGACATGGTGAAATTGGCCTGGCAGCTGCTGTCCCTGGGTTCAGATCAGTCAGCAGGGCTGTTGTTCTGGCTTCCTGCTGCTCCCACACACAGAGCAGTCCCTGGGGCACGGGCTGCTGCCATGTCACCAGGCTGCCAGCACTGCCAGTGGGGAAATCCACTGCAGCTGAGGCACAGTGGAGAGGCTGACCATTGCTTTAATCTCTCTTAAACACAGCTGTCCTTACATAGCCCAGAGGAAGGAAGACTTGACAGCTCCGACACTTCAGATAGTCCTCTAAACAGAGGGAGAGTAATACACAGCAAAGCACACATGGCATAAATTCTTGCACATGGCTTTTTCATTCCTGCAAAGCCTGGCACTGGATTTGTGGGTACCAGTCTCTCCCACTCCCTTGCTCTTCTGCACTACAGCTGTCTGAGCCCTGGGTTGGGTCCTGGTGACCTTTTCATCAGGTCTGAGTCCGTGGCTGCTCTCCATTGGTGACACTTGTACCAGCAGTTGTGGTGTAGTTGCCTCTAGGTGCTAGTCCTGGTTTTTTTCAGAACTAATTTCCTAATGGACATGACAATGTCTGTACTCATTTTTTACTATTTCATGGGTTTTTTCAGCAATAGTGCCTGGCATGGTTGAGACAAATGAGCATATAAAAACTCGTTTGCTGATGACTGCCTCTAGAAAGAAGTTTAACATGAGTAAAACACACAACTTAACCTGTTGTTTTGTGACAGGCAATCTGTCAGGTCCTTAACTGGACATCTGATGGCAGAGGCAGGGGGATGACATTTAATACTGTCATTCCACAGACCTAAGGTGTGTGACAGTTTCAACAGAATTTTCTTTAATGACTTCAAGAGTGCTTACTCTTTCCTTATCAGTTCATCAGAGCTGAGGGCTCACTTACAATATTCTAGAAGTACTTTGCATTAAAGCTTTGGATTGCTAGCACTCAGCTTTTCTAAGCAGGTACAGGACAGAAGCCAAATAACCTTTTTTTTTCTTTTTTTTTTCTTTTATTTTTTAGCACATAGTCTATAAGGCTATAAGTCTATAAGACTGTAAGTCTGAATTTGAACTTCCATTGCATTCATGTGGTTTCTTTCTTTTTTCTGAACTGCTGTAGTAGGAGTGGGTCACCCTAACACAGTGAAAACTAGTCCTCATAATTGATAAAGATTACAGAAATTTTCTTGGAAAGTGCTAACAAATAGCCTCATTGCATCTGGAAGAATATATCTCATACATGTTCCTTGTTCTCATAAGAACAGGCATTCTGTATTGCCTACAAAGTCTAGGGACAAACTGAATTCATCTAAAAAAAACCCCTTCACATTTATTCTTTGTTCAATAATTTAAGAACACGACACTAAATATTGGAAGTCTGTCTTTTCTTCTTTAAGAAAAGCACTCCCAGAACTACTCTGAAATATACTGTAGAGAAGTATTTTCTCACTTGATAATGAATCTTATCACTTAAAAATCAGGTCTTGAGTTTTAGACTTAAGTGTCTGCGTTCAGACAGCTAAATAAAAGTTTCTTGGTTTTCAGGGATGCTCACCAACAATAAATACACCCACTGATTCAATGAAGCATTATGGTACTTAACAACTCTGAAGAAATCAGGTCTACCTTAATTTGGACAGATAATGTAGCTCTAGGCATCCACAGAATAAAAAATTTATGTTAGCTTTAAAAACTCTTAAAAAAAAGTCAGGGTAACAGTTTTGGCCAATCCCCTTGATCCACATTTCCAGTGATCATTTAACAGGATCTGAGAGTTAACCACTATTAGGAAGAAGGAGACCTAAGGGAGCAGTACAGCACTGGTGAGGTGATAAACTGCTGGCAGTATAATCAGGCTGTTACAGCACAAAATTGAGAATGTGGAAATACAAGTTCTAATCTTGACTTGATGTGTGGCTTCAGCAAAGTAATTTCAGTCCCTCCTTTCAGTTTACTAGCTAATAAACAGTTATTCTGTAAGTTATTCTGAGGATGCTGTGATAGCTAATTAATTTTAGTCAAGCAAGCATTTTGAAAACTGACCATACTAAGCACAATTTTCTACTATTTTCTACTATTACTAGCAGAAGTAAAAGAGAAATCAATTACTTTTGAGTGTCTCTTGGGGCACACAGGTGGAGCACCTGTGTTATTTTGCAGGTATCTGGTACACATTTTGATGTGTCAAGGTTTCAAATATATTCAGGCTCTCGCTATACCCAGTTTCAGCAGGAATTCACCAATTGACACCTTTGTGATCTAGCTATCCTCTTCGAAATCATAGAGCCATAGAATATGCTGAGCTGGAAGGCACCAATCAGGATCACCAAGTCCAACTAATGGTCCTGCACAGGACACACCAAGACTCATACCACATGTCAGAGAGCTTTGTCCAAGTGCTTCTTGAACTCTCAGGTTTGGTGCTGGGACCACTTCCTTGGGGAGCCCTTTCCACAAAGCCGCTCTCCAGCCTCTCATTCCCAGGTCTGTACACACTACCAGAGTTGTCCCGTCCCAAGTGAACAATCTGGTACCTGCCCTGGTTAAAATTCATACAGATCATGACTGCTCATCTCTAATTTTTCAAGGTCTCTCTGCAGGTCCTCTCTGCCCTCAAAGGAATCAACAGCTCCTCCTAATTTAGTATCATCACCAAACTTAGTATTTCTTCAAAACCTGTATCCAGGTTGTTTATGAAGATGTTGAGGAAGCACTGAGCCAAGGATGGAGCCCTGTGGAACCCCACTGGTTACAGGCCCTCAGTCTGGTGTCATCTCATTCACCACAACTCTTTCTGCCCAACACATGACCCTGCTCACCCATCTCAGGATGTGTTTATCCAGGTAAGTGCTGCACATTTTGTCCAGAGGATCCTGTGAGAGACAGTACCAAAAGCATTACAGAAATAAAAAAAAAGGATAGATCAGCTGGCTTCCCTTGATCAGCTAGGTGGGCCATCTTCTCATAAAAGGAAATCAGGTTCAATAAGTAGGACCTTCCCCTCATGAGGCCATGGTGGCTGAGACCAATGACAGCACTTGTCCTTCAGGTGTTTTTCAATACCTCCCAGAACAATAATCTTTTCCATAATTTTACCAATCACTGAAGTGAAACTGACAGACATATAGTTCCTGGGGTTAACCTTTTTACCCTTCTGGAAAATAGAGACAGTGCTCACCAGTTTCCAGCCAGCTTGAAGCTCTCAGGCTCCCTAGATCGTTCAAAAATCCTTGAGAGAGGCTTTGCAAATACATCAGCCTGCTCTTTGAGGATTCTTGGATGAATCCCACCAGGCCTCATTGATATATAGGGATCCTGCTGGAGCAAGAAATCCTGCACAGTTTCAGGATCGACTGGGAGCTGATCAATCTCACGGTCATAGCCCTCAAGCTCAGTGCTCTGTGACCCCCTTGGTCCATCACCCATGTTGAAGACAAGAGGCAAAGAATGCATTCAACATCTCTGTCTTGTCCATGTCCCTATTTTTGAGGTGACCATCCTCATCTTGTAACAGTCCAATGTTATTTCTGCATTGCCTTTTGCCAAGAATGTATATGAAAAGATTACTCCAAATTTCTGGCAGCTTCATCTGGAGTTGAGCTTTGGCCACATGATTTTTCTCTCTCCAGTGGCAAGCAGCATCTCTGTACTCTTTCCACATCACCTGGCCTTGCTTCCACTGGGCATACACCTTCCTTTTTTGCCTTATTCCAAAGGCAAAAGCCAAGCCTGTCTTCTGCTTCATCTGCTTGATTTCTGGTATTTGGGAACTGCTACTCCTGCCCCCTTAGGAAGGGATGTTTAAAAAGTGACCAGCACTGATGGACTCCAGCACCTACAAAAATATTTTCACAGGGTACTCTATCTACTAGTTTCCTGAGCAGCCTGAATTCTGTTCTCCTCATGCAGAGCTGAGGTTTTGCTGGCACTTTTCCTCCTGTCAACAAAGATTTTAAAGTTCTTCCATACATTCCTCATAGTATTGCTGTGACACATCAAAACCTGAGGGGTTCTCTAACAAAAGAAACTGTGTCTCTATGTTTATCACTCTTTATATCTGCTTTTGAATATTCAAAATATTTGGGGTAAGGTTTTTGAAAACTTTTTTGCCTGTATGTAACAGCAGAACAAGGCTGTTACCAGTAACATGCAAAACTATTGGATAGTTACCATTGTAAATTAAATGTTAGAATTAGATACTTGAGCTTCAGAATCAGTACTGAGAAAAAGGAGACATTCTCACTTACTATTCTTTCAGCATCTCTGTTTGAAGGTTTGCATTTTGGACACTACCAGGACATCACAAAGGTCATCAGCTTCATCGAAATTAAAGCTGAGTTTCTGTAAGATGAACAAGAAATCTGCTCAAACTGAATTTTCTCAATCTGCAGAACACAGATTTTAGGCATTTTCTGCTGAAATATGGCATTCACAATTTTTAATGAAAATGTTCTCTATTCATTGTCATATCATTGTTTTTACCTGTTTTTGCCTAATCTCCCCATTAAATTAAATATCCTGCTCAAGATCTTTATGCCTTGTGTTCCCAAAACCACATAATGGTATTTTTGTTTTGTGACTCCATTTCATTGGAATAATTTTTGTTCTAGGGATTATTATGGTAATATAATAGTCTTCAAGCAATTCATGAACTTGAAATATGGGAAATAAATTCTGTCAGTCTCATATGTGAGGCACAAGCTTGTATAAATGATCACCATATTCTGTGGGGTGGAGGTGCTGAATATAAAAGTGTATTATTTGGCTAACTCAAACCTGTGGTTGTTGCTACATTCATGGCTTACCTCCAGTAGTGTCTCCTCACCTTTAGAAAGCTAAAGCCTATTTTGAGCATGACATTTGAGAAGCACAAGACAGATAGAAGCTTATCTTCTATGACAGTGAAACCCTGGGCTGCTAAAATCACCAGCTGTAGAATGAGATGCAGATGAGTAGGTGGACCGGTCCTATTGAAGGTGCTTTGAAGACTTTAGGATCCATCAAGCAAAAAGAACCAACTTAAGGACATGAAGCTGTTTAACTAACTTTTATATGGAGAGGGAGTAAATTATAAAAGTCAGTGTCTTAGGAACCTGGTTGTCAAACTGAGCTTAATATCAGCAGAGCTTTTCATAAAGTGCAACACTTCTGAAGTTCATTGCAAAAATAAGAGTCATTGAATAAATCAGGTCAGGTGGGTGCCCTGAAGGGTGCTTGGGTCCATCCCATATTCAGAGAAGGTCTGATTTGAGACATAAACTGCTCCTCAATTTGGCATCACCCATCTCCTTGGATGGTTGTCTGTCTGTCCAATCCTCCCCCTCATTACTGAAGACATTAAACAATCTCAGCCCCAGGACCAAGCCCTGGGTAGGAGCAATGCAGGATGAAGCAGAAGGTTGTCTAGCCCCACTGGCTTTCTTCAGCAAAGGATTCACCAAGAGACCTCCATAAAAAGCCTTTCCCCAAGTGAGAGGTACTAAATATGTAGTGTGAGATACCTCTTCAGGCTGCAGAAAACCAACCTAGAGGGTTATAGCATTTATGGTGAATTATCAAACTAGAGTAAGAACTGAAACCTGAAAGTTTTTTCTATACTATGGCTACAGTATAGAAAAAAGTATAAGGAAAGTAATTTTACGTATAGATCATCTTAAGTGTAAAAGAGCCCCTCTATACATTTATAAGCTTAATCCAAATTTAAATGGCATAATTTTTTCTATCAAATTAATTCTGATGGGCAGCTTCATTTTCCTAATACTAATTCTATTAGTACTAATATTTATGTAATACTTTGAGATTGATGGTTAGAACCAAAAATTATTATTGTGATCTTAAAATCCAATTTTCAGAAAAGCCTATTCCTCAAAAATCAGAAGTATTAGATCCGTGAAATAAGCAGAAATAATTTTCATCTTGATTTCCTGAGTAGTTCCAGGAATCAATCTCTGTAACTATGTGCACGCTTAAGAAAAGAAACTCCCTAGTGCTCTTCTGAAGAGAAGCTAAATTACCAATAAGCACAGTTCAGATGCTCAGTTTACTAACGCAGCACTAAATCCAGTGGAGCTCACTCCAGGGGAAGAAAGTCTTTTCTGGTTATCACAAAAATTGCACATATTCCCTGGGAGATAAGTTCTGGTCCTGACCTGACTTAAAGCAAATATTCATTATTTTATATTAGGTCTTATAATAAATGAGCCTTCAGTGGAAAAATATCTTCAGATAATATAACCCACGACTATAGATTTCCTCAGGCATTGTGCTGAGTTCAGCTATAGAAGAAGCTATGCTAAAAAAAAGGCCCCTTTTTCTTTCTAATTTGTGTGTTTGTGTACATGTGTTCACCCTCACATTTTATGTCCTTTAAAAACATAATATTACAGGAATCTTTTAAGTCCAATTTAGGCTTCAAACTTCTTATACAACTCCTTTTATAATAAGCTGTAAAAAAATAAGGTCTTAATATTAGTGATCTAAAACTTAAAGCACTAATAGTGCTGTATTCAGACTGGGCTTATAACCTGTTCCACCTGCACAGTGGAGGTGGACATTTCTACACTCTGGACAGGGAAATGCACTACAACTTCTCCTGGAAATACCACACTGTGTTAACTCCTGATGCAAGACTTTTGTGAAAACCTCCCTGCACAGTGCTCCATCCAATGTGAGGCATTAATCTACATCTGGAGAACTGCCAGAGACAGATAAGAAGAAAAACTTGTCTTCACTGCATTGCTGGAAGACTCCTTCCACAATACCCATTTCTTCTACTTTTAGAGCATCCTGCCATCTAACCTCTTCCTACAGTCAATGGGGAGAAAGGCATCTGCAAGGTGCAATTAGTCTATTCTACATTTTATCTTAGGATAAGATGGATCATGCAGTAGAGGAACCCATTTCTCTGCATTGATTTTAAAAGCTACCCAGTGATTAGCTCTAACACAAACACCTCCACCTCCACCCAACATTAATTGAAATGGATTTTACCCTGTCTGTGTGTTTGAGTCTTACAGAGAAGGTTTTCCTTATAGGAAAGTTCCTAAAAAATCAGAGCCAGTTCATGAAACCTGGGCCCAACAGAGCTCAGCTCTGTGTGGAGCATCAAAGGAATCAAGGATATCCCCAACATTCCAGAAAAGATATTTCTGTACAAATATCTTAACCTGGCATTTCCTTGGGGTTTGTCTCTTGCTATCTCACAAGATATAGTAAGAGTACATTGAGTAAAAGGATCCATAACCTCTACAGTCTCCTGTTATAGCACCACTCTCAAGCCAATATTTAGCTTACTATGACTTGTTGGGGAAATCTGGACTTGTACCATGTACACTCCAGCCTGTCATGAAACAAAGCCTGTATTAAAACTGAGTTTAATACTGTCAGACAAGTTCCTGGTTGATGTGACCATACTGAATTTGAAGAAAGATACTATCAAATCAGCTAAAAGAGTCACAAAGCCTAAATACAGATAAAAAGACAGTAAGAGATGCATCTCAGTTGTGTACCTTATAATCAGGATGGTTTTAGGAGAAAATGAAAAATTAAAATAAATAGGCAATAAATATTCAGAAACACACTCATTTGGACAAAAACCCCCCACTTCTCCTGTGTTTCAAGTTCTCTTGGTACATGCTAATCTCTCCAAATTACTACACAGATCAAAGTTTAAGATAAACTAAACTCCTACTTTTTCCAAAATATATTTGTTAAGTTTAGTTCAAATATTTGCTTTCACCTTAACTACTCCTTGTTGATACAGCTAATTATTACAATTAATTTAATTTTTTAAAGAAAGTATTTTCATTCTTCAGATTGGAACATGACACAGAAAAACAAGATTGAAATCTGGGGGAACTTTTCTAAAACTGTCCTGACCTTTCCCAACTTAACAGTTTTGGTTTTAACAGAAGAAGCTGTTTTATCAGAACATTCCTCCAATTCTGCCAGTTTTGTTCCATTTTGAGTTTAAAAAAAAGGTAATTAGATTTCCCAGCACTTTTGCTCTCTTAGTCAGGAATAGCTGCAAGATCACAGGGGGGACAAGCCTGTACAGCAGAGCCCTAGGTGGAGAATATTTCTTTTGATATATTTTCTACAATGCACAAGAGGATGCTCAGCAGTTGGTGGTTATGTGGAGAATATGAAACATTCTGTGCACATTCCAGTCCCTTGCTCTCAGCTGTGCACACATCCATGCTCCCAGACCCTGCCTTGACTCACAAACCCAATGATCCCTCGCAAACCCCTGTAAAGACAGATGCAGGTTGCTCCTTAGCCAACAGCAACAGCTAAAGCATCTCTCTTTTCCTTGGTGCCTTGGGACTGCCCTCTAATGCAGACAGTCTGAAAGAGATAATTTCTCTCATGGTGCTCTTAAAAAAGCTTTGGCTTCTCTATCAGATGAAAAACCACTCAAAGAAATAAAGACTAAAAAATTAAGATTATTATGATACACCTTTTATGGAAAGTCCAGAATGATTCAGGGAAGACTGTAAATTTAGAAGAATGATTATTTCAATTAACATAAAATACTTCAGCAGGCCTTCATCTCCAATTCACTTTCTAAAACTTCACAACTGCCTTAAAAATGTAAAAATCCAAAGCAATTTTATTATATTCCTGATAAAGAAAAGTAATGCAATCAAGTCTTTGATGTTTAGTCTTGTGCTGTCTTTCCACCTGCCTGTGGACACAATCCTGTGAGCCATCAGGAGCTTCACAAGTCTCCTGCAGCACTTTAAGAGCTGAGCCACCTTATCCCTCTCCTTCCTGAACAATGTTGCCCTGATCTTTTTAGCCTTCTGATATTTTGCATTCTTGCAATGGAGTTCTCAGGGACTTGCATGTAAACAATATATATTTTTGTAACTTGTTTTTCTGTTGTTTACATTTTCTCCTAGAGGTGGAGAATTTTGATGGACTGTGATTTTCACCAGTGTGGTTGGAGAAGTGGCAACTTCATTCTCCAATCTCTGACCTTTGTTAGAAAACTATATAACCCCAAGCACAAAATGAACTTCCTTCTTTTCTCGCCTTCTGATCTGAATCTGGAGTCAGTCTTGTTCTTTCCTGTCCTACAGCGACAAAGTAAAGCATGAGAGTCCTCCTCTTCATCATTTTGGTGGTGCAGCCGACAAATAGGCACGCCAAAGACCTAAAGCCATGTCCCATGGATAACTAGGACACCCATGACAATTGTCAATCCCTGTGTTCCTCATCTTAAAAGCTAGAGGCTGGGTTTAATTATTCCATTATTTAAGATACAAAACCTTCAAGCGACAGACCACACAGCACAGGAACATCTCTGCTGGTCTAAACCGGTCTCCTCTTTCAGCATCTGCAATTCTTGCAAATAACCCTTTTACCTTTCCTTGCCATTATGGACATAGAGATTAAAGGCACATAAATTGACCTTTCCTTCTGTATGTGTGACCCATGCTACTCCAAATCAAAGAGGCACAAAACAATTCTTCAAGGCACACAGACTTTCAGAGTGTATATCTGCTTTTATGCTTGTATATATAAAATTCCAATAAATGCACACTGAACAACAGTAGAATTTGATCCTATCTCCTGACTGGCAACACCTTGTCAGACAAGGAGACATCTATGGGGTTGTAATTTAATTTTACTTTCCTACATACTTGACCTGTTAGAAAACCAGGCTCCTATAATATATAACATATCTAGCTGCAGTCAATTTTTTCATGATTTTACTCTTGCATGCATGGAAAATTACCTTTAGTTACCATATTGACTTAAGGTAACTTCTAGGAAATTGAGGTGTTTGTTCTGAATTACTCTCTTTCCCCAGTGGTATTGCTTTTACCCATTTTTAATATCTACTTCAAATTTCCCTATCATCATTTCAGGCAATGATGAAAGAAATGGTGCTGAAGAACTTTCACTGCCGTAAAAGCAAGATCCTGTTGAAGAAATGGACAAAACTCTTATTCATTTGCAACAGGTTGGCTTTTTTCTGCAACAAAAGGTTTTAGTACTCATAAGACAAAGTAAATTCATTTTAGCTCTGTGTAATATTAATCAAAAAGTTCAGACAAAAAAAAAAAAAACAGAAAAAAAAACCACAGGAAAAAAAAATCTGTTTCTCAAGGTGATGGGTTTGCTAAGGACTAGTCCCACTTGCCCAACATCACCGTAGATGTGAGGACTTTTTCCACTAGAAAAATCATCTTTCCCACAGGGGTTCATATTCCTGTGCCATATGCAGTGATGATTAACTAGTTAGATGGGAAATATTTTTGAGGTGAGAGACTGTAAGAGAGCAGCCACCTAAGAATACCTTACCTGGCTGGAGCACTCAGCTGAAAGCTTGTTTTAAGAGCCTGAATTTAAATCAAAGCTTTTAAACAGCTTAATGGTTGCATGACTATTTAGTGTGTCTCTGCTGTTATTCTTTGTTTAAGGCCTAAACCAGACACAAGACTGCTGTCTCGCAGTTCAGATCCTGTATTCAAGAATTTTCATGGAAAATCATCTCAACTGTAAATATATGTAGAACTGAGAAAGGAAAAACAAAAAAAGCGTGATTTCAGCTCTTTCATGCCTTAAATGTCACACAAGAATTTTGAAGAAGTAGATGTCAGACTTGGATTCAGAATGTGGCCATCCAGTAGCAAAAACAATTATAGATGTATTCACGGCTGTTTTCATTTTGCAGTATTTTTTTACAGCATTACAGAACTTGATTAAATATTTGATTTCACATGGAGCAAAATCTGGGCTGCATAAAAAAATCAGTGGAGGTTTTACTACCGCGAGGTTTCAGGTCTCGTGAGGTTTCAGAAATTGGCAAATTTAATGATTTCCTCATTAAGAACACACTGGTTTTGGTACCTTGAGAGTTTTGACTCTCAGGAGCCAGAGGGCCATGAGAGCCTCTCTTTCTGTAATGCACATGGGTGCAAGTAAAGCTTAGAGTTGTGAATATTAGAGAGCTCTGAAACCAGACAAATGAACACTAAAGAACACTGACTATGTGATCTTTCAAACAAAATATCACCACAGCCTTAAGATTTGTAAGACAGTCTCATGACAGCTCAGAGCCTGGAAACAGAGAATGCATTCAATATGTAAAAAATATTCCATTTTTTATGAAAGAACTTGTAGGTTTGGATGATTTGTTTTCTTCATAAATAACCATATTTTGATATGCCATTTGCATGAAGGTTTGTAAACAAGACCAGTAGGTGATTAAAAATACACAGCAAAAGGAAATTAGGGAATTTAATTTGAAGACTATTTTGCAAGTAATATTCCACACATTTTCTCTAGCTCTGCCCAGCAATCTCTAAGCAGATTACAAAGTTCCCACAAATTTGATGGTAGGCAGTAACTCAACAAGCGAATGGAACTGATGCTAATCTTAAACTTGGTGCTTTTAACTCTACCTTCAGAAAGAGAATATAAATCCTTTGGAGATGTTTTCCTCCAGTTCTGTGAAAGCAGAACTTCTGCAGCACAAGAGAAGGATCTCTTTGTAACATGTTTATTCATTTAAGGGAAAGGTCTGCTGTCTGTAGGAACAAAGCCATCATTCTCATACATATCGACAGAGTGTAGGCACAGCCATGGCTGGAGGTGGCTTTTCTGCTTCCCTTGGTCATGTGATATGTATCACTGATCTGGAATGATGTTGAAAATCTTTTTTGTGATAATAATATTTTTTTCAAAAAGGGAAAAAAAAAGCTATAAGCCAATTTCTGAAATACTTATTTATGTGTTAGTGAGACTATGGCAGAAAGAGCAGCTCTTCATGAATATAGCAATATTCATTCAATAACTTCAATAACAATAACTTCATTCAATAGGATTCTGAGCCCCCCTCTGTATCAAACCTCAGGAAAAAAACAGATAAAACAGTCAAAGAAGAATCCATTATTCCATTTAAATTGCTTTCTCAGTAGATTAATGATTCCACAACAGAGAAGATCATATTCAGCAAAGTATTCCTAACCCTATTAGTCCAGGAATGATCCCTGGTATCTTACCAGGTAAGAAGAGAAATCTGAACTAGACTGGCCTTTGCAGCTTTTGGATTCTTGGAAATGTAAAGAAGGGAACTGGTACACTGAGCCTTTCTTATGTGGAGCCTCACAAGCAAATGAGGAAAGTTTTAGGATGGCCTAAATAAAATGCATGAGCACTGCTGGTGTCTAATAAAATACCAAACATGCAAATACTCTTGATACATGGCAGTATTAAATTGCAAACACATGCCACAGTAAAGGGCAAGCAGCCACTAATAAATGTAAACTATTAACCAGCTCTTCAATAAAAAAAGCCACAAATCATGCCAAGACTCACTGCGAGTGCTGCAGAGTGTATCAGCAACTGCTCTATTTCTGTTCAGGAAAATAATCATCACAATGAAAAAAAAAATAATTAAAAAAAGGATGCAAAAGTCATTGAGATGACATAATAATAGTTTAAATATTACTTTTGCTTCCCCATTGACAAAAGTCATAAGATCATTGTTTCAGCTGAGGGAGATATTTTCACAGGCTTTTATCTTAAGCTTGATTTTTATTCTTTTCATGGTTCTTTTGCACTGTCCTGCCCACATGTAGGGTCTTGAAGGAGGAATCAGGAGCTTCACTCCTGCTCTTATATCATATATATTTTCATAAAACTGTTTTAACCATTCAGTCTCAAAATACTTTGAAAATCTTTATCTCCTAAATGTGGCAACAAACTGCACGAAAAAACCAGTTTCCCAGTCACTGCACAGACCCCAAAGGGGATCAGCAGCAGAGCAGTTTGCAGAATGCCAGCACACTTCCCTCTCCAGAAGACGCCCGTGTGCAATCCTGCCAACTGTGGAGCTGGTGGTGGGAACTGAGGGTTTGTTCCTGCCATTATTGGTCAAAGGCACCTTTTTCTTGTGAGCAGTGGTGCTCACAACAACTTGGCATGGGACAAACCCAGATGCTCTTTAGACAGGGGACTGAGGCAACTGAGAAGGAAAGCTGGGGTGAAAACAAAGAACTGCAGTCAAAAAAAACTTGTGAACAATGGGGCTACATTTTCACACAGAGCTCAGCAGTGAGTTTAATTAAATACTACACATATTTACTTACTGAAAAACCCTGTTTCATTAACATAAACAGATAGGGGATCATCAGTGCATGACAACCCTTAGGGCACCAGGGGAAATCTGTTTTGAATTTTGTACATCAATCAAGTGATTCACATATATGGCACTGCAACCGATGACTGCCTGAATGGAGTCTAGTGATTTTTACACCAGGGTACACCACTAAAAACCTCTCATTAATAGATAATCAGCTTCTACTGATCAACTCCTCGGCTGCATTCCAAAGCATCTGTTTCGCCTGTTTCGTGATTTAGAGATGCTAAGTACGATAAAAGCAGTTCTGTGTTATTTCTTTACTCATTAACCTTATTATACTATTTCACCCTCAGTAGTGATTTTCTTTTAAAAGAAAGTTGATAAAAAGCAAGTGAAAAATACATTAGCCCACTAAATGGCCCATTATTTCATTATGTATGTGCTAACAATGTAAGAGATGTTCTAAGTAAATAGTATATTTCATAAAGAAAAAACTTCTGAGAATAATCACTTTTTTAGTGGAACTGTTTATCAATAGACTTTTAGACTTCAAGATTTCTTTTCCTACTAATGTTGCACAGTAAAATGAATGCAAAATTAGTATGTGAAAAATGGCTTAGAGGAACAACATTTTTTATTCAAGCTATGTAAAATGTGTATAATTTGCTCTTCAGACTGATATTCCAAAGGTTGCCTCAAGCCTTTTTCCCCCCACTGCATGGTAATACAAAATGCAGGGATTTTTCAAACAGTGCTATCTGTGTCTGTTACCATATGGTGGTTTTCAGTTTTGTTTTACATTACTGCACCTGAAGCTATTTATGGTCAGAACACTCACGTAACAGCTATATGTTGTTTATATATTCCAATTTGCAGGTAATGTACCCAAGGGCTAATCACACATAGATCAGATTTGCCACTAGTGTTTTCTGATGTCTTATTTTCAGGCCCTATTAGACCTGACAAAATGATAGGTAGAAAGAGAGAGAAGACTAAATAAATAAAGTAACAGTAAGGTTTGAGGGAAAACAAGGCTCTCAGACCAGTTTGCTGCAGCTTTAATTTGTTTCTCTGAAAATCATAGCTGCTAAAATCCTAACATACAGCTGGCATCCAAATTAAACCCCTAAAGGTATCACATGCAGGGCTCAAAAAAGCACACACTTCTTTCTGCTTACTTTTTATTTTCCAGGTTGCTTTAGCTCTGTAGGCAACAAGCCCCCAAAAGTTTTTTGCTCCAGAAGATCTGCAGAGCTGAGCAGCCATCCTGGATCTCCAGGGTATACAGATGACATGGTGCTGTCAGTGGTCTGGTTTGCTGGTAAACCACAGCCCCCTTCTGACCAAGCCATCCTTGGCCCATTTCCCAGGATGTTGGCCCAAATGGAAGTTTGCCTCTCTGTGAGCTGCCATATTCTAAATATGTTTGACCTTGCTCTGAGGGAAGGTATCCAGCGCCAAGTCATGCTGGTAGGAGCTCAGACTGGCTTTACTCCATCCTCACATAATTCTGCTCACATAGATGAGAAGATATATGGGAGCTGGATCCCTCTCCAATAATACCTTCTGGAGTCATAAACTTGTTCCTCACTATTTCCCAGCGTATCAGAGCATGTCTTATGTCACACCTTATTATCACCATCATCCTGAAACATTTATATTTCAAGCTGCTGAAACTTCTCTCCTTAGAATTTCACAAATTCCATTTAGTGAAGTACTGCCCATACTCAGCAAAGCCACCTCACTGGTAGAGCAGTTCTGTAAGCACGAAAGGTTTAGCACAGGCTTTAAAACAGACAAATGTGGGCAAATGAAAAATTTAAATAAACCCATTTCAGCAACAGACACAGGCACAGAACAAATTACACAGCAGTATCACTGGCTCAGAGGAGCATCCATAACTGTGGGACTTTCAGGAGATGCAGCTGGAACATGACCCTCTTACCTTTCTATCATTTATGCTTTCTGTGAAGGGGGTGTGACATCAGCAATTTCTCTTGGGTTTTCTTTGTCACTAGTGGTTATTGACAAACACATGCAAATTAACCAGTTCTGGATTTTGATACAGCTTTATTTGCCTGTGTTTCGGCTATGCTGAGTAAAAGTGTGCTGCAGCCTGGGGCTGGGGCCACTGTCTTCAGCCTTCCTTAAGGTCCTCAAAGTGGAACCCTCAAAGTTTGTGCTTTCCAACTGCTGTGACGTTGGACATGCTTCTGGACTGCAGCTTCTTGGGCTTTTTTAATGAATTTGGCCAATTTTATTTTGAATTCCAAGAGAGAAAACTTCTGAAAATTAAATTCTCATTAGTGAGATTTATCAGTACTTGCGCAAAAGACTTTCTGCTTGTTAGTTTAAATGGTAATCTGAAGGTACTTAAAACATCTCTTACCTATGAGACAAGTTCAGGTATAAACCAGTCATCAAAACATCTTCTGGTGGCTCTGTGCATCATTTCACACTATGGGTCTAGTCTTCACAACAATTCATGAAATATCTCTACATAAGTAAATTAATGTACTGCATTTTGCAACTGAATCTCTTCCCAGGCAGAAAATTATATTTAAAAAAATTATTTACCTAGTTATCAAGAAGAAAAATAATTTTTGTCAGCATAAACAGAGGCTTTGTATGAAAAAAAAAAATTAACTGCTACCCAATATCTTTTTTTCACAGAGGAAGGGAGATTTCTTTACATTTGTAATGTCACAGACTGCTTTTTTGGTTCAAGCTGTGATTTATGCTCCAGAGAAATACAGAAAAATATCTGGGTAGAGAAAACTGCAAAATTTTATCATAAAATATAACCCAAGTATCCCAAAGCAAGCTCCATTGCTTTGATCACTGTTAATGAGCTAAACATCATGAGGAGTTTTAGTGGCTTAGCTTCATGGGATTCCATGGAGTTAGGACAGAATGAAAACTAGATATCCCTTACCTATGGGGGTATGGTATTCAGCAGGTATGTGTGATTTTCTCCATGCACAGGATACCAGCAACATCATTCACTGTGGGATTTCCAATGATAAGCAGCATATGCAAAATACAGGATAAAATGCATCAGTAACCACTGGAATAAGATGTTAAAGAAGATGGAATTTGATCCAGGGAAGTGTTTTTACAGCATGAAAGTTAACTTGGTTTCATCCCTACCTATCTCCCCACAAAGAAAAGCAGACTTTGTCTGCTGGCTTTCTGGTAGAATTCATGCCACTGAGTAAACTGAGCCATAAAGAGTCATATACTCAGAAGCCAAGAACTTCAGTCCAAATGCATGGAAATCTCACCTTAGCAGACTTGCAAGGTGCTGAATACAGTGTCAAAGCATTGGGCAAAGGGGAGTCTTCAAAAAAACCCTGTTGGGGCTTTGAGAGAGAACTTCAGACTTGCAAAGATGAGTGTCATTGTCTAAGACAGATCCATATGAACCCAAAGTTTCACTAGAAATCATTTCCAGGCTCGCTCTAGTGTGTAAAAACTCACTTTTATCAGGCAAGCAGGGGGCAGTGCCAGGACCATTGGCAGGAGATTTAAACAGGTCCCTGAGTGCAGGAACTTGAGCAGGCAAACAGGGCCATGAGAGGGGCAGTTTCCCCAGCAGGAAGGACACAGCCACACCCCTGGCTGCTGGTGGTGTGCCTGGTGTTAGGTGGGTGTGGTATTTTGGTTGGGGTTTTTTTGCTGGTTTGGGTTTTTTTTTTCCCTGCAACTTGAATCAAACCAGCTGTGTTTTACAAACAGTCAAAAGCCACTGCTGCTGCATGCAGCAAGAGTGTGCTAACCCAAACAGAACCCCCCAGGGAGGACACAGCTGTCCGGGTCAGTGGCTGCAGGGAGTGTCTGAGCCTGGTGTTAGCACTGGAGGACAGGGCTGTGTGTGGTGTGAGGAGGTGAGTCATCTGCTCTGTCTAGTGGCAGAGCTTAAGGAAGAAATGGAAAGGCTAGGGAGTATTAGGGAGAGTGAAAGAGAAATAGAGTGGTGGAGTTAGATGAATGAACACAGCATGGGTAGCAAACAAGAGGCGCTGGGAGCCGTGGTACAGCAGGAAAGCTATGGCACAGTAGCCACCAGGGAAATGTGGTGGGATGACTCCATGACTGGAGTGCCCCGTGGGTGCCTTCATGCTCCTCAAAAGAGACAGGCAAGGTGGGAGAGGTGGAGGGGTGGCTCTGTACATTAGGGGGTCTCCTGAGCTGCTGGAGTGTGTCCAGAGAAGAGTAACAAGGCTGGTGAAGCATTTGGAGCACAGGTCTGATGAGGAGCAGCTGAGGGAGCTGGGGGTGTTTAGGCTGGAGAGAAGGGGGCTCAGGGGAGACCTTATCACTCTCTAAGCTCCCGAAAAGTGGTTGTAGCCAGTTAAGGATTGGTCTCTTCTCCCAGGCAACAGTGACAGGACAAGAGGACACAGTCTTCAACTGCACCAGGGGAGGTTGAGGTTGGACATTAGGAAGAAGTTCTTCACAGAAAGGGTGACTGGGTATTGCAATGGGCTGCCCAGGGAGGTGGTGGAGTCATTGTCCCTGAAGGCATTTAGGAAAAGACTGGATGTGGCACTCAGTGCCACGGTCTTGTTGACAAGGCGATGTTAGGCCATGGGTTGGACTCAATGATCTCTTTTCCAACCTAGTTGATTCTGAGATGTAAATTCTTAAATCACATACAAAACTCCAATAATTTTATTTGCAATGGAATAAAAAAATTAACCAAAAAAAATCAACCAGGAGTCAAAAAAAAAAGGCTTCTTTTAAAGTATTTTTCTATTAAAGTCTCATTTTAGTTCTGACTATGACCAGGAAGACTTTATGCTCTGCATTTTTCCAAAACACAGAAACACATACAAACTCTCCCTGAGACATTCTTTGATTCTCCTGATTTTGAGTGAGAGTAAAAAGCTCTCTTAGCTTCTCTGACATCTGATAGGCTAATTGAAATTAATATAAGCACAATTAAAATTAACTAATTGGTCTACACCTGATCTTTAAAGGCATGGCACAGTAGGCAGCCAGGCAGAGCAATTGCAGTCAGTGTTCCAACAGTGTCAGGCTTAATCAGCATCCAGGCAGCTCAAATCTCTGGAGGATTTACTAGACACCTAGACACTCATTATCTCTTTCCTAAGGAAAATACCACATTCTCAGATCAATAAGAATATTTGATTGAACTATAAATACGCCAAATGGAAAAATCAGCTTCAAAGAATCGTGTCTCCACATCAGGAATATCTCTCCAGAAAGTCTTCTTCGTTTCAGCCAGATTTTTTGGTGTGGTTTGAAATGTCACATTTTCTTCCTCTTCATGTGCTTTGTGCCCATCAGACTGGTGTGATACTAATTGCAATGTTTTCTGTCACGTTCTCTACCCTTATTTTTTCTAGGACTGTGCTTCTTTTGTTTTAAATGACTGCAGGAAGTAAATGGCACATTGAGCCTCTACAGTGTTGCTGTTCCAGTAATGCATCCATTATTTACTGCCTTAATTTTTAAAGCATTATTTCTTTTGTCAAGCTTGTTTTAAATCAACGATGTAGAAAAAAAATTTGCAACACAGTTAAGAGAAAGGCCCATGGGTAGAAGCTCTGCAGTCTCACTGTGCATTTCTCTTCCTTTTCCTGACATTTTTACCTGACAGTGGGAGCTTCCAGCACAGCTGGAATGGGGATGTAGACCTCGCCTTTGGCCCATATCATTATGCCTCACATTTTTAGCAGTAATGTTCATTATAGGAGTGAACTATGCCTTAGCATATGTCATTTCATCATGATAACACCCTAAGCTTACTTAAGCACTGAAGATTAAAAGAATTTAATTAATAATTAAATAAACAATACATAATGCATTCAAAAGAATATGTTTCCCTGCTTAATTCATGTGTTCATTGTGTAAAACCCAATCAATATTGTTTAAATTCCACCTCAGTAAATCAGAGATCATAACTTTATTTTTGTAGAAGAGATGTACAATTAAATGAGAGCCCATTTTGATCATCAGCTGCCCTCATCTGGTACCATTCATTGCTTTACTTTCTTTCAGGGATGTCACAATGTACATTGATCTGACCATCTTTTCATTGACCCCCAGCACACCTGTGCAATCCATATGTCAGGAAGGAGGAATCCAGTGATAGACAATTGTCAGTGATGGCACTGGGCATCTCATCTGCCACTGAGTGATCAGGAACTGAGAAACACGAGGTGAGATGCAGATGGCATTAGGATATCCATACTGACATTCAATTCAGCTGGCCAGGCACAGAGGTATAAAGCCATAAGGTTATGGTTATGCCTGAGGTACCTGCATGAAGCTGGTAGATGTGGCAAGAAATCTATGGGAGACCTGTCCTCTTTGAAGGTCCATAGATTAAGACCAGGCAGAGCAATACAGGATACCTCAAACTGTAAGAAATTGATGGAGAAAAAAAATTAAAGTCCTCCTCACAAAACAACATGTAGCAATTTAACTGAGGCCCAGCCTAGTTGCCCAACCTAGGTGTCCAGAGCTCTTAGACATGTTTTTGGTTATTAGAGGAAGCCCTAAGGGCCTAAAAAATATGGCTTTAGCAGGCCCTTGGACACCTATTTCTATCTCACCTTATGGATTGAGCTCCTGCTGCTTCCTGAAGAGTGCTCTGAATGCTCTGTTACCTGTATTGATTAGATTGTCATGAGTTTTTGTCTATATCACTTGTTTTTAAAGTTCTTTCTACATACTCAGTAACATTCACATTCAAGTTGACCTTTTGATCCTCCTCATAGTTTTAGAGAAGGTGGATAATTAGACAAAATAAAAATCTCTTTTTTCTTTGCCCTGCTTAGTCCATATATTATGCTGAGGAAATAAGATCCAGTCAGTATTGTTTAAGTGTCACTGGAGTAAATCAAGTAACATAGTTTTCTTTTTAGAGAATCACTGCACAATTAAATAAGAGGCATGTGATTACTTAAAAGTGATATCTATGCAAAAAGAAGTGATTTAAGGTAAGCCTTATTGAAAATCCTTTGTGCTCATTGCCAAGTAGTTTAGACATTCCACAAAAGCTTGAAATATGGAAAAGTGTTACCTGCAGGAAGTGCTCTTTTAAAACATCCCCATGAGCTCCCAACCCTCATTTATCAAAAGCTGGCAACTAAGCAATTGTAGTGGTAGTGCTCATTGCAGTAAAATTACCAGCACACATACACAGAGGAAGCTGCTGGGCAGTATCAAGAGTCTCCCCCAGGTCACTTTGGCACTTTTCCTTAAGGTTTAAATATCGTTAGCACTTTGGCCAAAGCAGTCAGTAAGTAAATAGGAACTTGTGGGAATATTTCCTTTTAAAGGGAAGTCTGGTACAAAATAAGTTATAGTTTTTGATGTAACCTTCTTTCTCTGCAAGGTACCGACAAAGCTCTGTCTTCTGAATAGTCGGAACCAAATGATAGCACACAAATCTCTCACTCACAATTTCCAAATCTACTTTTTCAGTGTGTTACATTCCCTAAAAGCTCTTCCTGCTGTTTTTCCTCAGGGATACACTCACAGCTGTTTCTCTAGTTTTCTGGTGGTGACATGGAGGACATTTATAAATATAAAAATATAGGATTTTAGAAGCAGTTTTTGGTGATTTTGTAAAAGTAAAGAAACAGCTTGTACTGAGAACACACAGAAGATTATGTATTAAGCTTGGTTGTTAGGCAGTTACTAAGTAGAAGTCATGTAGGTAAGATGTATAATATTGAAACTCAGCAAAGCGGGACCTACGTATTTATCAAAAATCAATAAAACAGAACTTTGTGGCTTGAATCCAGAAAAATCAAGCTCCTCATCTTTGGCAAGAGCAAAGTGACCTGAAAAGTAGCTAAACCTCCATTGCACCTGCCCAGAAACAAAGATCAACCTGGGGAAGCCATCGGCCTTCCTCTCAAGACCCCAACTCACAACCACCAGGAGATGTGACAGCTAATTAGAATACAGAGCGAGACAAGGCAGGGAATGGGCAGGTGGGCAGGTGTGGGTTTGTGGGATCAAGGTGTATTTAAACCTGGGAGGTGTGGGTTTGTGGGATCAAGGTGTATTTAAACCTAGACCTTGTCTTGACCAGGTATGCATGGTTTGGAGGAGATATTCCCCCATGTGTCCCAGCTGGAAATAAAACATACTTGCTTTAAAATTTTCTAATTGTAAAGTCCATATTCTATGCTTCAGTGGTTTTCTCCAGTCTTCCTCCCAGACATTCAATTTGTCAAACAGTTTCTTAGCCTCTGAATTCATACCCAGTGTCAGGAACCCCTTTCCCATTCTCACTATTGCTTTACTATCACTGGGTGCCACCATTCCTGCAGCAGTGACTTTTCTTACTTTTTATTACAATTGCAGTACTCAAACTTCTCATGGCTCCCTTCACTCCCCTTCAGTGAACGCTGAAATAGACCTGACAGCTTTAAATATGTCTATATTGGTCTTGTGATGCAGGTGCAAACTCCTTTCAATACAGCACAATTTAGGAATTGTATCACTAGGAAAGTTTATGGATGTTGGTTATACCTGTCTTCCCACTTGAGCCACAACATTAATAGTCAATGCTGTATTAATCATAATCATGCAAGCAATCATAGACACGCACACACAAATGCTATTGCAGAGTAGGATCAAAAATCAGATATAGTCACAAAAATATATTTCATTCATGCCTATCCAAGAAACTATTTTTTGAAGACACAAAGAAAGATGATGATTCATAGGCCAAACTCTGAAGTTTCTACTCTATTTTGCAGCCATACTGATCTAAACTGAAGGAGACAGAAATTTATAGCAGGATTTATGAAGTACTTTGGATATACTGTAACCACTACAAATATACACTTCTGGAATAAATCAGATTTATAATAATGTTGAAAGCATTCACAATTTGAAAAGGTTGGAACAGAATTTTGAAAAAAAAAATGAGCTTATTTTTATCCTTGACAGAGTTTTAGACCTATCCCAGGATATTGCCATCTAATGGTGTCTAAAATTGGATAAGGAATAGCCATTAGAGAGCAGACCAGGCTGAAGCTAGATCAGATCCATGGAGTTTAGGCCAATATAGGATTCTTCTCTCAGGTTTTTTATTTGCACCTAAAATCTTGGTTATTTCAGCAATAAACCACTTCATAACACCCGTTCCCAGCCTAGCAGCATGCAGGTAAGGAAGGCATCTCTTGTTCTTGCATCTGTTTCACACATCTTCCTATCAGGCACTATCTCTCAGGCAGTAAAAACCTTCTGCAGCAGTAGAGCTCAGATCACAATTTTTGTATATCTAAAATGAACAAATTTCACTGAACTTTTACAGCCTTAATGACATTCTGGTAACAAATAGTTTGGATACCATAGCCATAATATACAGTGGCTTTGTAGCAAACAAGAGAACAGCTATGGTTTGGCTTCCAACAACTGGAGTGCATATTGTCACTAGAAAGATGCAGAACTCCATCTACTCTAACTGAAATATGTCATCTCTCAGGCAAATGATAAAGTGAAACAGAAATTGTCTTTCAGTACAAGTGGTCATTTAAGAAAGTTTAGAAGCCCATAAGTGTGGAAATATTAGTCATTATAGATCCCATTTTATGAATAAAGGCAAGCTGGGGATCTCCAGGGTATCACTAAGTTGCCTTCAGGGGAAGTAAAAATTCCACATACTTAATACTTTTGAAAGCAAAAAGGAAACCTGTAGCTATGGTAGAGCACTGGTCATCTAGTCTAGTGCTATATTATGTTGCCTCATTGAACACTTAGCAAGATAAAAGCATTGAGTGGTCCTGTAGAAAAAACACCCAAAGGAATCACAGAAAATTCCCCACAGGTCTATCACAGCCATCAGGAGAAGTGATTTTCAGATCTACCCATTAGAAAGAATGTTTATAACGCTCTCTTTACTTCAGAGAGCTGAATACTAATTTAGAACTCAACTATGTGGAAAAAAATAATTATTGAGAGAGTGTTGAAAGGCTTTTATGAAGCTAATGAATTAGCTCAAATTGGAAGAGAAGCTCAGTAAATTCAAGACTTTCTGAAAGCTCACTTATCTTCCTCGGTTAAAGTAGTAGCGACACTTTAGTACACTTCAGGCTGTCCATTTCCTACAAGCTTCTGAACTGATGGAGCAGGCATGAGGAATTTGGTGTCTTTTTGTTAATTTTTATTATTGCTTGGGATTTGTGCAAGGAGATTTTTACCCTTGATATTTTTCCCAAGACCATTCATTTTCTAAGATCCTCTACAACATTAAAATATAATGACATTTTTTTAGACACAGCTAGGCACAACTGATGATAAAAGGAGAGTTAGTCCTGATTTAGATCACAGTTAAAAAATAAAATTCTTTGCAAGAATAGCTTTGCAAGAATCAAATAAAAATCCCACTACTTCTTTATTTACAAAGAAAAATTCAGTGTGCTCTTGATCTCTGGTGATATAAGCAGAGTCTGCTATTTTACTACATTTTGCGTTTTGTAGTATTAACAGGAAGTTTTAACATATTTTAGGATATTTTACACTGGGGACTGTGACTTAGTTTTGAAAAAAACATGGTGTGACAGAATTCTGTGTTTGTTTTTTCTCACCATTTCCAGATCAAACACACTGACTTTATAAATATTGTAGAACTCTCCATGCGAACTCTACTTGGAATCTCAGAGCTCACACTAAGATCTCCCTTTCTTGTGTATCTTTGTCAGTGGTAATGATTCAAGAGAACACATTGCATCCTCAACAGTAAGTTTTGCCTGAAAAAGGCAAAATGGTACAGAAATCCTTGAACAAGTGGATTCCTAACAGGTAAGACATTTCACATGGTTCTACACAACAGCCTCGGTGAAGAAAAATCCTTTTGCACTAACACACTATTGGGCAGGCAGAGCACTATGGCAACATGGTTAAGATGCATCCAGACTCAGGCTGAGAAAACTCGTTTTGTCCTGTGTCATGCAAAGGTGTCCACAAAATCAAACTTAGCCACTACTCCTGAATTACTATGTTGCTCTGTTTCTAAGTTCCCTCTGCTTTAGAGAGGGAGACAAAATAAAAGTCTAGAAAATAAAAGGGTAATTCTGGAGAAATGCCAAGTAAGGAAATAAAACTAAATCTAGCACCAGTGAAAAGGGAGGGAATTAACACCTTAAAAGCTTCCCATTACAGTACAGTTTGTCTTTAAGGAACGCTTGTTAATATTTCAGCAGTTGGGCATTTGTCATTATTTTTGAACACTGAAATTAATGAATTGCATCCAAAAATACAACTATATTTTAAAATCACAGAGATGAGACAAGGGACATAGAAGACGTCTGGGGCCAAGGATGGTGTAGAGTAAATGTAGTCAGTGTGCTCCAAAATCTGCTCACAGCAATGCAGCCAAAACCAGTTCACACCATCCGGCCTGGGAGCCAGGTTTTACTCCCAGGAGAATATGCACTTAGCAGTGTGGACATAATTTTCAGGTTACAGGATATTCAGTCAGGTCAAGCAGGTGTGATTAGAGAGGGACCAGGCAATTTAAAGGCGCTTGCCTGATCCTGAGCATGACATGCTTTTAAGGAGATAGTTCACTGTCTGAGAGAAAAACTACAGTTTGGATGAAAGAATCATCATCATATAAATCTTTACTGCCTTTACTCTTCTGCTCTGTATGACACCTTTTTGACAAAGACTGCTTTGCTTTCAAGAGATTGTTCCTGTGACATGCTATTTCCTGCCCTCAAAGGAAAAGGGTCTTTGAATTGCTGGTAAACCAAGCTGAAAAGTGTGAAAGTGTCATGTAATGTCATTCAATTTTGGTTTAACAGGTGAAATCTCTCCCTGTAGGTTTAAATTGAAGAGACACTAAAACTAAAGCACAGCTTCTCTTTAAAACCCATCTTTAACCTACACATACTATACATAGATGAATAGGTTAGAGACACCATTTGCAGCTTCTGGATTATCTTTCTCCACAGCTCAGACCACATATTTTTACACAGCAGTTCCAGAAAGCAGAGATGAATGGGGGAAATTCTTTACAGACATGAAAATGCAGTTGAAAGTTTGAGAATGGAAGAGAATAAAGAACATGAAGAATAAAAATATTTTTAAAGTCTCTGGCACAATACTAAAGTAATAAAGGAGTAAAGCAGTCAGACAGCTCACAGACCATGTCTCTTCACTGCAGCTTGTGGAAAGGAAGAGTATGACCTTAATCAATAGTAAGCTAAAATCCATTCCTAACCTAGCAGCTATTATGAGCAGCTGTGTATTTGACAGATAACTCTATCCCTTCAAAGGTCATCAGTCAGAAGGAAATAACACTGCTAGTGTTGAGGAATACAAGCTGCAGCATGAGCTGAAGATGGAGCTCTTTGTGGTGGGAGCCCAAGGTGAGAGGCCACGAATTGCTGACCCTTGGCACAGCAAAGGATGCAGGGACCAGTGGCTCTGGCCAGACACTCAGAGACACAGCAGGATCCGAAGGCTGAGGAGGAAGGGTGAGACTTCCACAAGCTGAGACTGTGATGGGATAAAAGGCCAGAGATTCTTGTGTTCGAGATCCCTCTTTGGAGGCACCAGCTGCAGCTCTTTCTGTGTCCCTGTGCTGTGAATAAATTGCTCTCTGGAATGAGACATCTGAGACTCTGCTATGGAAAACACAGGGTGGAACTAGTGAAGAAACACAGTGACTTGCATGAGTGGGATGTGTGTGGAGCCCAGTGGGACCTCATGTAAGGGAGCTTTGATCCCAGCAGTGAAAGGCTCCAGTGGTGGGCATGTGATGCCAGAGTGACTCCTGGGTGGTCTCAGTTACTGTGGGATGACATCAAAAGGAATTTGGGGGACAGTATCTGGAGAAACCAGCAATTAAGCTTACTAACCTTTGACAGTCTCAGAGTTAATGACATTACCCAGTTTACTTCATCCTTTTGGACAGATCAATTTGTATTTCATAAGAGAAGTCATACCAATACTGGGAAAATTCAACATTAAGAATTAATTACCCAAGAACCCTTTCTCACAGTTTCTTCCTTTCTCAGGGGGCTGCAGATAGCTGCTGATACAAATATTGCATCAACACATACTGAAGTTTGAGAAACAGAAATGTTCTCTCTTAATATGCAAGTGATGTGATCAGGCCAATAAAGAGCACAGTCTTTGTCACACTTGTCATGTTCCCAGGATGTTATCACGACTTACTGAAACTATCAGAGAAGTAAAATAAAATCTGAGGTTCCTTAAGCTTTGAGGGGCATTGAAATTCAAGAGGAGTAGTAAATACGGAAGAGCTGTTCCTAGAGAAGCTTAGGGATTTATCTACACAACTTCCATTAGTATATATTTGATGGAAGTTGAGCAAGTAAATCCCTCTGCACTGTGGTGAACATTAACAAGAGGGTGCTGAAACAAATATTTATGTTTGAATAAGTTTTTCTTCCTCCAGATGCTAACTACTATGTGTATTTTACTATGCCTTTCCAAGTCTAGTAATGTCCCCAATGTCTTCACCTCAAAGAGTCCCAATAGAACTGTGAGAGTCATTTCACTGATGCAATGCTGCCCACTCTGAAGAGGTGGGCAACAACTTCTCTGTGTCTGGCAGAGAAATATTGATCAAGCTGAGCAGGGTGATTCAGAATTTTAAAAGGTGTGTTATCCTTGTGGAATTAATGGATTAAATTAGATAGAGGTGAAACTTTAGATAAATAAAAAGAGCTCAGCTCAATTTTTCAAGGAATTGCTTTGAATTCCACCTTAGCAGGGCAAAATGTCCAGGCAGCATAAACCACTCTGACTCTGCTGAAGTTGAAATAATTATGCTGATCTGTGCCAGTTTTAATAGAGCAGGAAGCAGGTGTTAGGTAACATTGCTGCACTCAAGCCTCTGGTACCAGTGTATAAAGATTGGAAGAATCAAAAGCCAGAATCAGATATCCACACAGATCTTCCCGAAGCTTGAGAGCACTCTCAGCACAGCTCATATCATCCATCTCTGCTATTACACACAGAACATAAAATCTGTCTAGTCAGAATGACAGTGTCTATGACTTCAAGGAGATAGGCTCTTGAATTATCTGGGAAAGCCTCTGTACAGCAGCATTAAACTTAAATTTATGGATATGCCACTTAAAATCTCAATGTAGCAAGCTCATTTTTACAAACACTGAAGGGGAGAAGATAATTCCTTTGCATAACTAAACAGCCAGCCGTGTCATTAAGCAAGCTAACTTCCTTTGCTGCTTTATGGGAAGTTGTCCATTTTCAGTCCACTTTAGAGCTTGGGCTCCGAAGACAAGTTCTAAGGTTCATAAATTAATGAATAAATTAAATTTTCCAGGACCATATGCATACATTTTTTCAGACATACAAATGTCTGCAGGGTTTTGGTTTTTTTTTTTCATATCAGTATGGGAAAACAAAAATCCATGTGCTCCGGTCCATCAGTTCAATTTCTATTAAGAAATGGTATCCCATGTTTCAGAAGGCAAAAGACATCCCAGACTTGGCAGATGGATTTTAATACACCTCCAACCTCTAGTGCCTTCTAATCTTGAATAGTATCTGATTGGCTCAAATCCAGGAGGGAAAAATAAAGCTAAATGTGTTCCAAAATGTTAGCTTTTACAATTTCATATCACTGTATTTTATTATCCCTATATAGCTTAAATCTTTATTGGGACAAATCTGTGTAGTTGTGGCCTCTATGCCATGGTGAAGCTGTGAGTTCAAGCATAAATTAAAAGCTGCATGAAGAAATATGTTCTTTATGCAGTTTTGATTTTGCCATCTCCTTCTGTCATTGAAAGTGTCCTTGATCTGGGGTTGGCAGAAAACCAAAAAGGAAACTCCCAATCTTTGTCCTTTGCACTATAATTGCATAAAGAAGCATAAGACAGAGATTCAGTTTAAAAAAGAACTTCCAAAAATATACTGTGATTTATGTGAAAACATTAAAATGACGGGGAGATTTTTTTAAAATGGAAGTGGACTGGATTTTCTATCACTTCCTCATAACCCTTCCCAAAAAAACTACCTTTACACATATCAGAACAAATAGAGCAATGGCTTCTTGTCCAAGAAGGGCAGCAGAATCTGGAGTGCTCGAACTAGGTTCAGGTGAAAAAAATTCCCCATTAAATTCCACTGTGATTCATCCAGAAGTTCTGTAGTGCCAGAGTTTTATTCAAAGTTGAGAGCCATGTTTCTACTCATTCTTCTCCACTGATTACTGATCTGCTCATCAATGTCCTGCCAGGTCCATCTGAGCTTATCTGTGGAAGAAAAAATAGCTGGACAGGTGTCACTGAACTCATAATTGGTCATTCAGGTGTCAGAACTGAGTGTAGTCCTGGAATTGCACTTTGAATTTTTCACAGATCAATATTTAAAGCCTCAAAGAAAGAAAATTAGTTAGATGGGCAACTGATCCTGCCCAGCTACATTTGTGAACTTAATTCATCTTGGGAGCTGCTGATTTCCCTAGTATCATATATTACAGTATTTCCCTAGTGTAGTATAGTCCTATACAAAAGGGCTCTTTCAAATTGGCAGAGTTACATGTGCTATATTTGGATATTTAACATTTCGGTCAAGAATCTCTCCTTGATTACTAGGGCCTGGTATGTGTTGTAGTTGGCACTGAAAAATTAATTTTCCTTGATATGAAAAACCTCTTGGAAATAGCCTATGACCTCACTTTTCATGTACCATTTCCACTGACACTAATTAGGAATTATAGTTTGTGTCCCAGAAGATTCTAATTATTCCAGTGAGGACTAGCTTTTGCTGAGTTCACATGAAAGTTTCCAGAATGGAACCCAAAGCCCAAAAATGTGCCATCAAAGACCATATTAGAGCTCACAATCAAGTGGAAAATGGAGTTCAGGTGTTTAAACTCTTCTATTCCTTTTGCTAAGCCTTACACTGCACTGGGACCATCCCCACTGGTTTTTCATGTGCTGCTTTTGCTTTCAGACCCGTGGGCTCTGGCAGAGCATGGCATTAATGGGCAGCTTGAGACCTCTTTTGTCTCAGTGATGAGGGACCAAGGGGAGAGGCTTGGGGAGGAAGCAGGCACTGGGAGAAACAGCCTCTGCTTCTAGAACATGGTTCACAAAAGCTCTTACCCTTGGTGTAACAAACCCCACAGAAAGGAGTGGCAACATCAGTGTGAGCAGTTGGGTCAGTGCTGCAGCACCCACAGGTACTTACCTGTCTCTCAGGAAAGATGCCCTTGTTTAGGTGTGTCGCTTCTTCATCCCTGGTCGTCTGCTTGAAAGCCTGTGTGATGCTATTCTGTATTTGCATTAAGCTGTAGCTTCAAACTGTGGAAATAAGTTG